>CAUYRH010004280.1:0-26345 GCA_963574655.1 Perodicticus potto | reverse complement strand
CCCCCTTAAGTCAGAAACAGTTTCTCAGTCTTTGCTTAACCTTCATGACCTTTCGCTTTCTGTTTGAAAGTTTTTTTTAACAGATTACTTGGTGTGTAGAATATATCTTAATTTGGCTTTTCCTGATGTATTGCCTTATAATTAAATTCAGATTCTGCAACTTTGGCAGCAGTATAACAATAATAATAATAATGATGATGATAATAATAATAATAATAATGCTGTGTTCTTCTTATCACGTTCTACCAGATGGTACATGATTTTAATTTGCCCCAGTACTGATGGTTCACTTTGATCAAGTAATTAAAGTGGCATATGCCATTCTTCTCCACCATAAATCTATTCTTTTCCTTTTTTAAATTAATAATAAAATTATGTGGAAGTACTTAGGAACCATTGTAATTATCCCAGTCCTCATCAAACTTTTTCTTTTTTCTCTATATATTTATTTGTTTATGTCAATATGAATTCAGCAGTCTAAGCAAGAGCCAGACCCTATCTCTACAAAAAATAGAAAAATTAGCTGGGTGTTGCAGTGAGCACCAATAGTCCCAGACACTTGGGAGGCTGAGCATCGGGTGAGCCCAGGAGCTTGAGGTTACAGTGAGATGATACCACTGTACGTGTGCCCCCGCAACAGAGCAAGACTCTGTGGCAATTGGATAAATGAATGAATAAACAAATAAATGACTCAGGCCTGAGGTATGCCAAAAGCCACCAGAGGAAGCAGTCCACAGGATGCTGGCAGTAAGGGGATACTTTATCTGTAGATAGTTTTAAAACAACCTACAGTTTATTACTACATTGCATCAACAAATCTAAAGAAGTACTTCCCATCCAAGTACTAACCAGGCCCGACCCTGCTCAGCTTCCGAGATCAGACGAGATTGGGTGCGTTCAGTAAAGAATGTCATTAATAAAACATTTCTCCTCCTAAACATTTCCCTGTTTCTCTTAGCTCTAACAATTGCTGCAGTCGCTGCTGAGTTCTGACAGCCCGTGCCAGACCACTGCACCCACACAAGCTCCGGCACCCCACCAGACAGCTTTCCTCCCGTGCCCTTCTGTCTGTCTTAGCCCTCAGGGGCACTTCACCTTCCTCCTGGTCTCTTTATCATTTGTGCATCTGCTATACCAGTGAGTTTTAAACTTTTGCATGCTTTCAGGATGGTAGTTATTATGATTTTACTTCCAGATATTGGACCCTCTTAAGCCTGTCTTATAAGACCAGACAAGTGGAGATAAATTAGGTTCAACTTTCTTTGTCTGGGAAACACTACTTCTCCTTCATTTCTGAAGGATAATTTTATTGAAAATAGTATTCTTGATAGGCAGGGTTTTTTCATTTTTTATTTCAGCACTTTGAAAATGTCTTACTCCCTTTTAGCCAGCAGAGTTTCTCCTAAGAAGTCATATATTTGTCTATTTAGAGTTCCCTTTTATGTGACTTGATGCTTTTCTCTTGATGTTTTTAGAATTCTTTCTTTGTCTTTGACTTTTGGTAAGTTCACTATAACATGCCTCATGGAGGACCTTTTTTTCAATTGAATCTATCTAAACTCTAGGGAAACACATCAAGGTTTGAGGAGAGGAAGACAGTGTCCTTTATTCTGCTACATGGGAGTAATTGGAACTAGCAGGTTGCATCAACTGTCTCCCAAGAAATATAATAAAACACACACACACACACATTCTCTTACTTGGCACATATAAGATCATACTTTTCTGTAATTAGTATTTTCTCTTACATACCTTAGACATCTTTTTGGAGTAACACATATGGATCAAATTGTAACTATAGTTTTTTTGCTAGAGTTTGTTTTGGTAATGTATTCTTTGCTCTCTTTATAATTTTTTTTTTTTTTTAGACTGAGTCTTACTATGTCACCCCTGGTAGACATCCATGGAATCACAGCTCACAGCAACCTCAAACTCTTGGGCGTAAGTGATTCTTTTGCCTCGGCCTCCTGAGTAGCTGGGACTACAGGTGCCCACCACAACACCCAGCTATTTGTTGTTGTTATTGTTGTTGTTGTTGCTATAGTTGTTGTTATTTAGCAGGCCCAGGCTGAGTTCAACCCACTAGCCCCAGTGTATGTGGCCAGGGCCCTAACCACAGAGCTATAGGTACCAAGCCTGCTCTCTTCTTAATTTTTTTGTTTGTTTATTTGTTTTTGTTTTTTGCAGGTCAGCCAAGGCCAGGTTTGAACCTGCCACCTTCAGTATATGAGGTCAGCGCCCTACTCGCTGAGCCATAGGCGCTGCCCTCTCTTCTTAATTTTTAAAAATTTTTGCACTTCAACACAAAAAGAATAAAAGGTAAGTTTACATCTCCTTAAGTTATCACAAATTAAAAAAACATAAAACTACCAATCAGTCAAGAAGTAAACTTTGCCAACATTCCAGAGACTCTCTTATGCATCTTCACAGTCTCTGCACTCTCTTCCTTGGCCATAGCAACTCATTATTCTCAACAATCTTGCCATTGATTAGTTGTCCACTATAATGCTGGTAGACAATTGTTATTTCCCGTTTCTGTCTAGTATGTATGATGTCACTGTGAATACTCTTTTACACAAAACTGATAGGTTATTGGGTTTTCATATGTTAAAACTAAGTAGATTCTGCCAAACTGTCCTTTAAATTATACTAATTTACACTTCTACCAGCAGTATTTAACATAACTAGTTGCTCAATATCTTCACCGACACTTGTTCATATTTTAAATTTTGCTAGTCATTAATCTATACACCTCAGAAACTCAACAAATTCTGTGTAGGATAAACTCAAAGAGATGCACACCCAGACACAGCATAACTAAATCTTCGTCAAAATTTTTTAGTTTTGTTGCAGGCAAAAGACAATGAATGAACCTTGAAAATACCAAGAGAGCAGCTACTCATCATATTTAAGAGATGCTCAAAGATGAACAGCTGACTTCTTATCAGGAAAAAAATAATGATATGGTATGTTCAAGATCTTAACATTGAAAAAATCCTGTTATCAATCAAGGATTATATATATGGCAAGACTATTTTTTAGAAAATGAAGGAGAAGTTGAGCCATTTCTGGATAAATAAATACCAAAAGAGTCCACTGCTAGCAGACGTGCCCTGTAACAAATATCCTACAATAAATGAAGAGAGTTCTTCAGGTTGAAATAAAAGAACATTAGAAAAATAAAAATCTAATTCACAAAAGGAAATAAAGGGTACTGATAAAATTAGCTACATAAGTCTATTTAAAGTCTATTTAAATTTAAAAGACAACTTTTTTACTGGATGAAGAGGGTGCAGCCACCTGTCAATGTCAGCCAATATGCAGAGACGGGGATAGGTCCACCAAGCTTTATTTGTCAGAAGACCAGTGATTCTGGAGAACAGTGAGAGTAGCCTCTCCAAGATCATTCTGTTCTTCCATTTCCAAAATCACAGTTTTATATATAATGGTTCACAGAAAAGATTACATTAACTCTTACTTTAAGTAATAAATAGCATGACTTAGTGACAATCTATTACAACATTTCCAATTCAAAAGTGAATTCTCTAAACTATTCAAGATGGGCATCTTCAGGGTGGGAGCTAAATCTACAAAACCATAAGAATAAGAAACGGGGTGAAGGTCACTTAGGACCTAAACTGACCAGACTAGCTGTGTCTGTAGGCCTTAGCCTGGCTGACCCCAACTTATTCTCACTACATGTGCTTTCAACTTCATAAAGTAGTAATTATAAATCTATGTTGATTGGCATACAGTGCATAGAGATGTAATTCATGACAACTATAGCATAAAGAGGAGCAGAATTTATACAAAAATTTTGAAAATGAGCTCATATTAATCTATGTTGTTATAAATGAAGATGCTATTGTAATTGTCAGGGGCAGCACTAAGAAAATAACTCAAAAAATATAACAGAAACCACACAAAAATAAAACTGATGCATGAGAAAATGTTCTTTTAACACAAAAGAATGCAATAATGGAATAAGAGAAAAGTGCTATATCCATATAGTGGATATTATTTAGCTGCAAAAAGGAATGAAGGACAAATATATATGACCACATAGATGAACCGTGATAGCATTGTGCTAAATGAAAGAAAGGAGACACAGAATGCAACATATTGTATGATTCCATTTATATGAAATATGCAGAATAGGAAAATTCTTAGAGACAAAGTAAATTGAACATTACCAGAGACTAGGGGAAGAGAGTGACTACTATGGAGGTTCTTTTTTGAGTGAAGGAAATATTGATGGAATTTCTTTCTGCAGTAGGTCCTTGATCTTGGAGATTTAAAGAATGAACCCACAGACCACACACATCAGTGACAAGATAAGATAAGATTTATTAGATAGAAAGAAATACAGAGAGAATGAAAGGTCCAGAGCCTCTAGCAGAAGGGGAGACCCAAGTGGGCAATCCCAAATGGGTCTTTTGTGTAAGGGGCTATATACTGTTTTGTAATTAGGGAGGTTTTGAGAATTATATTTGGCCAAGACTTGGCAAACGTCTAGAAGACACCCTTTCAATGTTGATTCACGAATGAGTGAGTGTATTAACAAGTGAATGTAGTTCTTCCAGCTCCAGGCAAAAGTGGCAGAGAGTCCACTTCAGAAGAGGCTCAGCTTACATGAAACACTGGAAGAATTATTTTTCTCCTGCCTTGCCTGTATTCAAAGGGTATAGTTTGTAAGAAAAAAAGTCTGTTTGCCCAGGTCAAGAAAACGGAGGTCTCTTGAATATCAGAAATATTCTAGCATTAGATCATAGTAATGGTTACACAGCTTATAAATATACTAAAAGCCATTGAATTATATACTTTCAAATGATAAATTTTATTTATGTGAATTACATATGTAAGTAAAAAAAGAAAGAGAGAATAAGAAAGAATATGAGAGAGAATACCCAGGAAAAGTAAAGTCTAAGAGAACAAAAGTCTTCTCATGGAAGCCCCAAGGACACCTACAAAGTCCTCCCTGTGATGACTCAGCTCTTAGGAATTTGTAGAAATTTAACTTCCTGGGACCTGGAAAGTAATACTTGCTTCTGCTTCCATAAAAGCCTATGCTTCTGTAAAACCCCGAGCCCGCCTTCTCCAGCTTGACTCAAACTGACCAATGGGAAGGGTACCTGTGGATAAAGAGCCCTTGACTGGATATAAAAGGAAAGAGACAGAGCCAGTCAGGGAAGTGGCCATTTTTGGACTCTAGTCTGCAGCGACTCTGCTGGCTAAAATAAAGCCCTTCTTTTAAATACGGGTGTTCAGGAGTTCTTTCTCTCTGTCAGGTCTCATCTTCCTTTACATTTTGATAGAATTGGGTTACCTACCCACCCAGGAAGGATCCCTTTCCTGGGTAGCATACCCCTCCCAGAAAATAGTGAATGGATGAATCCAGGCCTCCCTAACATTTTCCCACCTACAAACCCAGGTAAAGCTATGGACAGACCAGTTCTGGCTGTCCTAACTCTTTAAATCCCTATCTGCCATACCCACATTTGGGTTTCTCCCTAGTCAGGAATCTCACTGCCCCCCCAAACCCCCCCACACACACACACCCCAGGTGGAGTAAAAGACATTTTGATTGCACAGATACCATCTCTGCCTTCCTTTCACCTAGTGCCTTGGAATGATTTTTATCTTTGGGTAAACCTATCACATTTCAAGTAGAGAAAGTGAGTTATGAGTTTATGAGCTTTCCTTTCAAAGGAAGACAAAAAAGGAGACAAGTGTTTGGCGAGGTGAGAATCAAAGGCAGGACTTTTCCTAAGAGTAGAAACTGAAGCATAAATGTTTTTATGCAGAGAAAATGAGGCAATAGAGAGGAGACATTGGTGAAAATAAACTGACAATTGCTGAAGGGGAGGTGGGGATAGGACATAATGCAGAAGTGGCCACTTCGGACCTAGGTGAGATATAAGGAGCTACTCATGAGGGAAGATACCCAGAAAGAGTGAGGTCTAGGAGAACACGTCTTCTCAAGGAGACCACGAGGATACACCTGCAGGGTCCTCTCCATGGCGAATTTGTAGACTTAACTTCCTGGAACTTGGAAATTTCCACTTCTGTGAAATCCTGTGGTTCTATGGGGGCTGGAACAGCATCTCCTGCTTTATTCAAAATGACCAGTGAGAAAGGTTCCTATGGGTTGGAACTTTTTGACTGGAGAAAAAAAAGGGAAAGACCAAGCCAGTCGGGGAGCACAGCCATTTCAAATTCTTCTATGTCGTAAGCTCTGCAGCTGAAATAAAGCCCTTCCTCTTATAAACATGGTGTTTGGGTGCTCTTTCTCTCCATTGGACCTTGTCTTCCTGCAACACTCAGGCTGAGAAGGGAGAAGCCACAGTTCGAGGATAATTGAGCAAGAAAGTTGGTATGGGACTGCAGAGAAACTAACCTCTTATGGCTTCCATGGTCCAGTAAAAGTATCGTCAGCCTTTAGAATGAAACAACAGAGAAATCTTTAACTCATATTTCTTCATAAGGGCAGAAATCAACCTTTCTACCTGCTTTCTTTCTCTGCCTAGCAGACTTGCAAGCAGGTACCCTGTAGCTGTCTGTTTTCATAAACCACAGGGGGACCCAGCAGACAAGAAGAAAATGTAAATTTTCTTTTCAATCTAGACCTATTGACTAAATCTGTTAGAATTTGTTCCCATAGCTTCAAGGGTTCCTGAGTTGTCCCTGGACTGAACAATAAGGTGTGAATATCAGGCCTCAAGATCAGAAACACTTGTGAAAAGTCTGTCTCCAACCTTACCTGAGGAAACATGGATGCAGCATTCCTATTCCCAATGCCTTGTGAATTTGGCTGCACTTGCCTTTTTCTCTTGAACCCCCCTTAAATTCACCTAACCACTTGACCTCAAAGCAGGCATTCTACCTTTCTTTCTTTGTAATTCCATCTCTTCTTCCTACTATCTT
Organism: Perodicticus potto; assembly: GCA_963574655.1. Taxonomy (NCBI): domain Eukaryota; kingdom Metazoa; phylum Chordata; class Mammalia; order Primates; family Lorisidae; genus Perodicticus; species Perodicticus potto. The sequence continues at coordinate 19,421 of CAUYRH010004280.1, read as the reverse complement.
TTCTTTCTCTCTTTCCCCTCTCTCTTTCATTCTCTCATTGTCTTTTTTCCTTCCAAGAAGATAAAATAAACTTTATACTTTTATATCCTAATCTTGGTCTGGAGAAAGTCTTTCCTCATCCATGTGGAAAACTAACTCAACTTCCCACCCTAACAGAAATGAGAAGTTAGTTAATCAAACATACATCAGTGTGCAAGAGAAGTGTGTTAGATCTGAAGAAAAGTGTTCTCGAGCCAAAAACTACACCCGGTCTGCACAGCAAAGCCAAACACTGAAGCCGAGAGTTGCAGTGGGAGGAAAAGGCTTTATTACAGGCTTTATTTCATCAGGTAATGAGCACAGATAGCTAATGTTTAAGATTAGAGTCCCAGGTGGCGCCTGTGGCTCAAGGAGTAGGGCACTGGCCCCATATACCGGAGGTGGAGGGTTCAAACCTGGCCCTGGCCAAAAACTGCAAAAAAAAAAAAAAAAGAGGCTAGAGTTTCTGATGGCTTATAAACCAGAGTTTCCTTCTTTCTTTTTTTTCTTTTTGGAGACAGAGTCTCACTTTGTTGCCTTGGCAGAGTGCTGTGTTGTCATAGCACACAGCAACCTCCCCAGTAGCTGATACTATAGGCACTGCCACAACATCCAGCTATTTTTAGAGACAGAGTCTCACTCTTGCTCAGGCTGTCCTCCAACTCCTGAGCTCAAGCAATCCACCCACCTTGGCCTCCCAGAGTGCTAGGGTTACAGGTGTGAGCCACTGCTTCTGACCTGCAAGCCAGGGTTTCTAAAGGCAGATGTACATTTCAGGAAGTTAAAACTATAAATCAATACATGGAGATTATACACTGGCCTGGACCCCAAAGGAGGGATATCCTAAAGTGGGGAGGAGATATAGGTGATAGGTGGATTCCGAGAGTCTTTGATTAGCAGAAAGGAAAGTTAAAATGGGTGTGATTCCTTCCAGGCCCCTCAGGGAAAAATTGAGAACAAGAAATGGAGTTTGATTCCTCACTTGACTAAAGTGAAGAATCTAGTTTGCATTATCCATCTGGTGGGGATTTCTGAAAAACAACTTAAGAACAAATGTTAAGATGCCATCTTTTAGTTTCTATAGGGAACCAAAACACCTCAGGGCTTGGGAGGCCAAATGTACTCTTCAGATTGCCCATTCACTTTCCAACCCAGAATTTCCCTGAAAGGACTCAAGATTTTCCTCTATCCCTATGCAGAGGAGGGAGGGTAAGGCAGGCCCCTAAGAGGGGTTTCTGCTTTGTCTCAAAAGAAAAAGATGTGATGGCTCGGCACCTGTGGCTCAACGGGTTAAGGCTCCAGCCACGTACACCTGAGCTGGCGGGTTCGAATCCAGCTGGGGCCCGCCAAACAACAATGACGGCGGCAACCAAAAAATGACCAGGCTTTGTGGCGGGTGCCTGTAGTCCCAGCTACTTGGGAGGCGGAGGCAAGAGACTCACTTGAGCCCAGGAGTTGGAGGTTGCTGTGAGCTGTGATGCCACAGCACTCTATCCAGGGTGACAGCTTGAGGCTCTGTCTCAAAAAAAAAAAAAAGAAAGAAAAAGAAAAAGGTGTGGAAGATGATATGGGCGGTGGAAAGAGGTAGGATTCCTGAGCAGCACAATAGTGATGTTTTGTTAGTTGTCATGATTTTAAAAGTTAGGGGTTAAGGATATGATCCTCCGTCACATGGAAATTGTCTTTGTTGTGAAAGTGAATTGTATCTTTCTCTAGAAGATGTAAGAGGAGCCCTCGCCGCTGCCCAGTGGAGCCCTCACCGCTGCCCAGTGGATTCAAAGGGACCTAAGGATGAGACAGGGCAGAAGATCCCCTAGATGAACTCCCAGATATTTTCAGCTGGAGACAGAGACCTAAAGGGGACAAAGAGATGGATGAAAGGAAAGAAAATTCATCAAAATGTCTTTCTGGTATTCGCAGTTTCCTGAGGACCTAGTTTCTCTCTTCCTGTTGTTTTTCCAGTCTGACATCATCCGAGACAGTGATGCCAGGACAGAATCTAGTATATGCTCCTGTAGTCACTAGAAGGGGTCCAAGGACTCCCTCAAATCCCTGGGGATGGGAATCCCTGACCAAGACATCATGGGCACCTCCACAGGCTCCATTTCCCTCCTCTTAAACTCCAACTGTCCAAAGTCTTCAATGACGCAGGCGTCAGGGCCCTGTCTGGGAAAAGGGTCATGCCCTAATCCATGCTGCCTCAGTCAGCCCGCAGCACATTTGGGACCTATGTGAGCACGGGGCCTTCACAGTGCTCACTTGTTTCAGGCTCCTTTCTCTCCCTTTGGCCCATTCTTCCTTGGCCCCATCTTTTCCATGCAGACTACTTCTCTCAGGAAGATCTTGATCTCCCAGGGCAAGATGAACCAGAAATCATCTGCCAAGAATATCTACCTTATAGGCTGAAGAGACAAAAAAGGGCAATTTATGCAGGACCCCTGATGGAGTGACTGGTGTGGGAAAACTCAACCCTTGCCTGAAATGTCCACACCTACTGAGAGAGGATACCTGAGAAGGGTGAGGTCTAGGAGAACAGGTCTTCTCAAGGAGACCACAGGATACACCTGCAGGGTCCTCTCCATGGTGACTCAGCTCTTGGGAATTTATAGATTTAATTTCCTGGAACTTGGAAACTTCCACTTCTGTGAAATCCTGTAGTTCTGTGGGGGCTGAATCTCCCACTTGATTCAAACTGGGCAATGAGAAAGGTACCTATGGGTTGGAACTTTTTGACTGGAGACAAAAAGAAAAAGACCAAGCCAGTTGGGAAATGCGGACATTTCAAATTCTTCTATGCCTTAAGCTCCACTGGCTGCCCTTCCTCTTATAAACATGGTGTTTGGGTGCTCTTTCTCTCCACTGGGCCTCATCTTCCTGCAAAACTACAAGGGGTCAGGCCCTCTGTTCCCTTCACACCAGTCTAGCACCCAACCTCTGATGAGCGGGAGCAAGCTGTCCTTGGCTTATGAGCCCTGGGAGAATTCACACCGTGCACCTGCAAGATTCCCAGCTCTGGAGACTTCTGAAACCACCTCCTGCTGTGTTACTATTGCTCTTGAGTCTTCTAAATCCAGAGAACCTGTTGCCTGCGTGTTGGGGTTGTTATTCACTGATGTAGGAGGAACTGACTCTGAGCAATAAAGACCCCAGCTTCAATAAATGCTTACCTAAAACAACTTTGACCAAAACTATCTTGGTTATGTGAGGGATGGTGTGAATATGAACATTGCCATATGAATATTAACATACAAAACTGGTCCTTTCACATATAGCCTGAACTAAAGGAAATTAGCCTGCTGCAAACCTACCCCAGGCCTCCTTCTCTCTTCAAGCTGGGCCTCTAACTCTAAACCACATGGCCACATAACCAAGGGTCTGCGCCCAGCAGCTGGTCCCTGCTTGAAACCTGGGGGGATACACTGGGTCATGGTCTTCATACTGCCCAGTTAAGCCAGGAGTCAGGCCTGGAGGGATGTCAAGGAGGACCTTTGGGGCCTGCTAGAGAGCATCTACAGCAAGTGATCACTGCAGGGACAGGTACCATTAGCCATGTCTGCTCCCACCACAAAGCTTTGTCCAGGCAACCCAATAGTACTGTCTCTGGGGCTGTGCCCACTGCCACGGCTCCATCTGACCAGGACCTTGTAGACATTCACAGGACAAAAAGGAATCTATATGAAATCTTATCTGGCATCCCTCCCAGTCCTAGAAGCAACAGGGGTGCAGAAGGGGGGGGCAGAAAGGGCCCTAACCCATGTGACCTGTGGCAGACAGGACAACAGAGTATAGAGCCAGGAGGCCCTTCCCTATAGGGTCCCCTAGGAACAGAGAGAGCTACCTGAGGACGAGTGTTACAGGTAAATATGAACAGTCGGCTGATGAGCACAGACTCGCAGGGACAGCACACGCCACTGATTCAGAGGAAACTAGAGTCCTGCAGCTTCCCATGCCCTTCAATGGGCTGGGAAGGGTTTCAAGCCCTTCAAGGGCTGTCCCATATCCTTCAATGTCCTGCCTAGGAGTAATAGACAGTGTACTGGTGTCCTCGCTGCATGTGTCATGGGGCCTGCAACCACATACATGTCCACTCCACTGTGGTCCAGGTGGACAGGTCAATCCTGAACAGGGCATTATAGAGCCTTGCGAGGTGAGAAGCTATGCATGGCAGGACATGAGCTGGTGTCCTCAAGCAGAGGGTCTTGACAGCCCCATGCAAGGGCTGGTTTCCAATCCTGTAGTTCTTCCTTAAATGAGGAGTATTTCCAACCCAACAAGGACTGTTTCTAGGACAGCAGAGCTGAATGCTGGCAACCCCTTCTCTCTACCACCAGAGAGTTGGCCAACTATCCTTTTCTCTCGCACAGCGAGACATCAGCCATCGCTCCCAAGAGTATGACAGAAGAAAGATAGACAATGCATACATACACATACATTCCCCACCCCCCGCCAAAATTCTAGCCCATGCACAACTGGACTCTGCTGCTCATCAATACAGTGACCCTGCAATGGGCCTTGCTTCTTACACCTATATAATGGGCATAAAGACGGCTAGCCCCGAGCTGACCCACATTGGGTTCAAGCACTGCATAGCATACCATTCATGTGCATTATCCTTTCTCCCTAAGAAAAGTACTCCCCTAACAAAGGAAAAAGATGGAGCACTCCCTGGGACAAGAGGGGCCATAGGCACACCAATGCCTCAAGAATCCTGCTCATATTGGCCTGTCCTGTTTCAGAGAAATGGAATTCTGTGGAAGGAGTCTTAATCTCTCAGGGGCTCTTAATGGCCTTCTGTGCCCATGGCAGGAGATCGGTGCCCCTGAGTCCTGGGACTCCTTGTCCCGCATGGAAACGTGAAACTCCTTAAGTCCCTGCCTCTGTATAGAGGAAATGAGTCAGTTAGCTCTGCCCTCTGCTGGCTGTATGAAGAACTGCAGACAGTTTAGGGGATGTGCTGAGAAAAGTCACACATTACTTTCCCTATTCATTCATTCCATATTCCTGGAGGCTACTTGGTACCAGATGAGGCTACTTGGTACCAGATGCCATGATAGGACCGGAGGCACAGGCTGCATCCATGCAAGTTCTCCCCTACTTCCCTTGTCTCTAGTGGAATCAGAGTTTTCCCCCATGTGCCTCCCTTTGTCAGGGTTCTTCTGGCTAATTGCCCAATCTGTATTTGTTCAAGGAGGCCAGCTGAGTGCTATGTCTCAGGAGAAACCTGATATGAACCACTATCCATTCCTGAGCACTGTATAGGTGCTAGGCACAAGCTCTCCCCTATATATCTGCCACATCCCTTTTAGGCTTGCTGCAAGCAGGGTCCATCTTCCTCTGTTCAGGTTTCCCTAAAGACCTCAGTGTATGCTCTGACCACAATGGCCACAATCATGAATCAGTCTCTGCTCAGACTCAGCCCAGCCTGTCACTCTGCAAAGTGAATCTAGACAGGCCGCGGGGCCCAGGACAGCTCACTGTATCACCCTGGGGCTGCAGTCCTTTTCTTTGCACACCCAGCCCCTGGACATGCTTCATCCAGGCACCGCACCTCCTACACCCCAACTTATCATTCCTAGGCTTCAGATACCCCAGAGCTTGGCACAGGCTGCCCCAAGGCCCTCAGAATATGAGTTGTATGTATTGTAGTGTCATTGGGGCAGGCTCTTCACCCCAGATGAAGAGTCTGAGAGCCCTAGGGGCATAGGGTGGGGCCGAACTGAAGAAGCCTCCGTAGACCTGACACTCTGAGCTCAGTCCAGCCCAGGCAGGACCCTGACAGCTACAGCCAACCCTACTGGGCCCAGATCAGGAGCTACCTCCTCCCCATGAAGTCAGCACCACCAAGCCATTCTGTTAAATTTATGAAGACTAACAAATAACCCCCACTGTTCTCTTATCATCAAACAACATAGAAGCATCAGCAGAGAAGTGTTGTGATATTTCAAATGTCTCTGCTCCCAGATAATAGGAAATAGTGAATAGTTTAGGAAATAGTGAAGAGTGTCATTGAAATAAAATTAACTCCTTATGCTTCCTAGAAATTATAAGAACAATTTAAATAACCGCTATTTACTAAATTTTTCTACTACTGTTGAGGGGTAATATGAGTAAAAGTAAAATACATATTTAATAAGATTTTAAGTACATGCAGATAATAACGGATTTGCCAGCTCCTGGCCGGGCGAAGCCCCCCACCTAGTTTCCCAGGCTGCAACGCCCCCTTGTGGCCAAACTCTGAGATCACGGACTCAGTTCTGCCCTGAGCTAAACCTGCACCTGGCAACCAGGACAGATCACCACCGGAGAAGAGTGGGGGACAGACAGCAGTGACCCCGTCTCACACTCACCCTGCCCTCTACTAAGCGGGCTCTACCTGTGGTCCCAGAGGGCCCTCCCCATCCTGAGCATACAGTTGTCCCGGCCTGGAACAACTCTCGCTGCCCAGGAGGCAGACACATATCCACGTGGTACCACTAGACGCCTCACCAAGGTCCCCAGAGCCCAGGACAGGGGTTCAGGGCTCTGCCAATGCTCTCGGAAGGGAAGAAGCCTGAGTGAGTGACAGAATGAGTGAAGGAGGCACAAAGCCATCACTGACCATTCCTCAGAATTCCCACTTCATGGTTCTCCTCTCTTGTCAGTTGCTTCCCTAAGGAAAGCTTAAAATCCCGTCAACAAATATACATCTGAAATACATAATTAAAATACAAATGTATATATGATATACTTTTAAGTGTTTAAAAAACTGCAATCAGTGCAATTCTGCTCTCCATTAGCATCAGCAGACCACATTAACATTTATTAAAATTCACCATTTTGGACTAAAATGAAAATCTGAATTTTTTTTTGTTTGTTTGTTTGAGATAGAGCCTCAAGTTGTGGCCCTGGGTAGAGTGTCATGGCATCGCAGCTCACAGCAACCTCCAACTCCTGGGCTCAAGCAATTTTCCTGCCTCCGCCTCCCAAGTAAGTGGGACTACAGGCGCCTGCCACAATGCCCGGCTATCTGGCTATTTTTGGGTGGCAGCCGTCATTGTTGTTTGGCGGGTGCGGGCTGGATTTGAACCCACCAGCTCAGGTGTATGTGGCTGGTGCCTTAGCCGCTTGAGCCACAGGCGATGAGCCAAAATCTGAAATACTTTTAAAAGCACAAGTAATGGAGATTATTTTCTATAATAACCTTGGAAACAAGTGAAAAAAATGAATAAAAAACAACTACATGAAAGTTTCAGAACTCCTCTGCTAGTCATTTCAGATCAAGAAGCCACAAAAACCAACATGAAGCTCAGAAACCTGGAAATGGAAAAAGAAACACAAGTTAAGCACAAAAATAGAAGTGATATCAAAACAAATGAAAATGTCTCAGCCGTTGCAGAACATTGAGCTTCACAGAGACAGGGCCGGGATATGTGAGAGCTGGACTGGCACTGGGCAACTGTGTGCCTTGCTGAGGAAAAATAACTAAGCAAGGGCAAGGAGATGCTAAGAAGCCGAGAGGCAGAATGCCATCATACACATTCTTCGTGCAAACTCGTCGGGAGGAGCACAAGAAGCAGCACCCAGATGCTTCAGTCCACTTCTCAGAGTTTTCTAAGAAGTGCTCAGAGAGGTGGAAGACCATCTCTGCTAAAGAGAAAGGAAAATGTGAAGATACAGAAAAGGAGGACAAGGCCCATTATGAAAGAGAAATTAAAACCTATATCCCTCCTAAAGGGGAAACAAAAAAGAAGTTCAAGGATCCCAATGCACCCGAGAGGCCTCCTTTGGCCTTTTTCTTGTTCTGAGTATCACCCCAAAATCAAAGGAGAACATCCCGGCCTATCCATTGGTGATGTTGCAGAGAAGCTGGGAGAGATGTGGGATGACACTGCTGTGGGTGACAAGCAGCCTGATGAAAAGAAGGCTGCAAAGCTGGAGGAAAAACACGAAAAGGATATTGCTGCAGACCGAGCTAAAGGAAAGCCTGATGCAGCAAAAAAGGGAGTCGTCAAGGCTGAAAAAAGCAAGAAAAAGAAGAGGAGGAAGATGAAGAGGGCGGAGGAAGAAGGTGAAGAAGATGACGATGATAAGTTGGTTGTAGAGCAGTTTTTTCTTGTCTATAAAGCATTTAACCCCCCTGTACACAACTCACTCCTTTTAAAGAAAAAAATTGAAATGTAAAGCTGTGTAAGATTTGTTTTTAAACTGTACAGTGTCCTTTTTTGTATAGTTATCACACTACGGAATGCATCTTTAGATAGCCCTGGCCTGGTAGTGTTTCCAACAGCCACTAACTATGCCTGGTACAGTATGGGGGTTGTAAATTGGCATGGAAATTTAAAACAGGTTCTTGTTAGTGTACAGCACAAATTAGTTATATATGGGAATATATAACTAATTTTCGTCTTCAGTTTTTTCATCTTCAGATTGTTCTGTTAACTGAATACCACTCTGTAATTGCAAAAAAAGTTGCAACTGTTTTGTTGATATTCTGAATGCTTCTAAGTAAATACAATTTTTTTATTTAAAAAAGGTCTTCGAAACTCTGAAAGCTTTGATGTAAAAAAAAAAAAAAAATCCAAGAGCTAATTACAAGGTGTTTTTCTCTTTATTTATTTTTTTTTCAAGAGTGAGGCAGAAATATGGAATAGAACATGAGAACAAGTAGAAAACCAAAGACAGAGGAGAGTAAGGTGGGGATGAGGTCAGCTGAGGTGTCAACCTCTGGAGGTTGCCACGGGTCTTCCCTCAGCCCAGGGTTGAAAATAGAGCAAACCGTAGATCACCTACTCACATCAAAAAGCCTCCACCCCACCTCACCTCCTGTCAAGAAAAGGAGGGACATGGGTACCATGGCGGGATGGCCTGGATGGAAAGGCAGAGGCCCCAGAGGTGAGGGGCGGTGCCAGAGGCTGATGAGGCAGCCAGGAAAGGAAAAGGGGTGATCCCTGCTCTTCTCAGAGGGGCCTCTGGGGAGCTGCAGGGCACAGGGCTGCCCCTTCTGTTGGAGAGTTCTCACAGCTCAGAACTGAAGGAGAGGCTGGGTCCCAGGACCTCACCTCCCTGGGCACAGTCCCATTGAGCAGCAGGGCCCCGGCCCCGTGTGTGTGTGTTTGGTCGGGATGTGGAGGTGTGTGCCATCCCAGTGGAGTGGAGGGAGACCCAGCAGGCTCACTGGCTCACACCGTTGGTTCCCATCCTACCCCAAGACTGGGTCTGCTCTTTACTGACTGGGTGGTCTTCGGAAATGCCCTCACCTACCTGAGCCTCAGTTTCTCCCTTGTCACTTAGTGATGGTAACAGCCTCTGTGAAAGGGAAATTCCTGTCTTCTTAAGCTGCTATGGTTGTCTCAGCATCTGTAACCTCAGATGTGAAGGAGGCGTCACCTTCCAGCCAGCCCCAGTGTCCCAGGGCCTTTCCGTGGGAGCACCTGAAAACACCCCGGAGGTTGTCCCCTGCACATTCCCAGATCTTGGCTCATCTCTGCCTTCCAGGACCCCCAGACCAGCCTCCTCAGCCTGAGAGGGAGGGGCTGCATGGCTTTCCCTCAGCCCACCCCAGGACGTTCTCCAAAGCTGAGTCCTGGCCCCACGGCCTGCGTGTTGGAACCAAGCAGGTCCACCTGCTCTGACCACGCCTCCAGGACTGCATCCTCGGGGGCCACCGCAGGGACAGTCTAACTAAAAAGCATCACCCGTGTATTCCCCTCACAATTGCAGGCATGTGAATGAGAAATGTGTACCCATGTTAAGGTTTACCTCACTGCAGACCAAGCCCCTCACTTATCCCACCATCTGACAAATGCTTCCAGAGTAGTCGCCTTGTAACAGCCCCACCAGACACTCTGCAGGGGGTGCAGGAGCATGCGGCCCAGGCAAGGGCTAAGGGCAGCTGTGCCTGTGACCAAGAGAGCACACACCGAAGCCTGAGGAGCCACCAGCCAGGTGCCTTTAGTCACACGCCTAGCCTTCTCGAGGCCTCGGTGTCCCCACGTGTAAAATGTGTTTCCTGAGAACATCTACCTCAGTGGGACGTGGTGAGGAGGGAATACAGCAGTGACATGACTAATGTGGCAGCTGGAGGATGAGCCCTTGAGGTATATGCTCTGCATGGACAGGAATGGAGGGCCCCAGGCCAGGTGACATGGAGGGGAGGACACCAGCCTTGCTGGGAAGAGGTCAGGTAATGCTACACAGGGGGGTTGTTTCTGGGATTGTGAAGACAAAAGCTAAGCATAGGGTAGTTGCTCCTTGAGTTTTTATTCACTGCTCTAGCAAGAAGTATTAACAAATAAAAGCTTTATTTTCATATAAACAATGTCCACCACAAAAAGACCTTATTCCTCTAGAGTCTGGGGGGTAGAGAAAGTATCAACTCCCACGTTTTCACTTCGGATATTGTCCAAGTTAGAGAAACTCAGCCACCTGCAAACTTGTCCCTCCTTCTGCAGGAAGGAGCATAAGGTTTCCTAGGTAACCAGGTGGCGTGCAGAGGACTAGAGCTTTATCATCGTAAACAGGCTCTAAGGTTGTCATCTGCCCTGAAGAGTTTCCTTTCCCCTGAAGCAAAGGGAAAGCCAAGGTCTTTGTGCTGCAGGCCAAGGCCGGGTTACAGGCTGCCTGCCCTCCACCGGGGACTTTCTGTGCCACCTCTCCCAACCAGAACCAGCACTGTGTGCCCTGGAAAGAAGCCAAGGCCCCCTGTTCTCCTAGGGCCATGGAGGCTGCTACCTGAGCCTGTGGCCCTAGGAGCTTGAGAGAAGGCAGAGATGCTGCTATTTGAGATCCAGGCTGAGTACAAAGTGGGGTGAGTGGTGAGGGCCATGGATGGACAGACAGGCCCGTATTCACCTTCCACAACCTTGGCCGGGCCACTCAGGCCCTCCAGGGACAGACCTGTCCCCAGAAAGACACCTGGCAAAGGCAGAATTTCCTCATGGTATCTCAGGCAATTTGTCCACCATGAAGCGGCCTACTTAACATTAGCATCTGGGCCTTAGGGCTGGACTGACTGGAAGGGGCATCTGAGGGCCCCCTGCCTGCTCCCCTCTTACTCCAACAGCATTGAATCTGAAGGCCACACAAGGGGGCAAAGGCCGAGAAAGATTATAGCCACCTATGCTAGGACAAGTTGCTGCTTCTACCCCAGGAAGCCCACATGGGACTGGACTAGACTTAGACCACTTACACAAGAGGCCCAAGCCCCGAGTGTCTGAGTGGTCACATGACTGGGATTATAAGGCTACCTCCCAATTCCAGACTCCAGCCCAACCTGATGGGCCAGGGGACCCAGCTCACCCTGAGCCATCTTCTGGGACAAACGAGGCAAATGAAATAGTCCTTTGTGTCTCTCTTGCCTTTGTGGACCATAGTTTAGGGCTCAAGAAGAGCCAATGGGTTAATCCCTTAATTTCCAGTAATCCCAGGCCGTCAGGGCAGAGTCCGTGGCCTGGCTACAATCTGCTGAGTCATTGTTCAGATTGGTGCCTGGCATGAGACAGGGGTAATACAAACTGAGATAAAGCTTCTCACTTCACCTCTAGGCCCTGACACACGTGGCTCTGGGACCTCTGAACGTTATCTAAATTCTCTGTGCCTTGGTTTCCCCCATTTATAAATGGGGTGATAAAAGATGCTGCATTATCATGTTGCAGTGAAGAAAAAGTGACATCAGTGGTTGGCTGGGTCTATCATATGTTGTAGACACTTAGGAGACATCAGCCCCCATTCTTACCCCTGCCAGATGCCCAGCCTGGGAGGGGCCTTCTGAAGCCCCCAGCTCAGGGATGCTGGCTGCAGCTGTGCACAGGAGTCCCGGTAGCCCAGTCCCACAGGGAACCCTGAGGTCCGTGAGAAGCGCTGACCTCACCGTGGCACTCATGGAGGGTGGGGGGAGGAGATTCAGGGTCCAGGCTGCACAGGGAGGTGAGTGAGGAGATTCACTCTGGACCCGGGTGCTTTTCCCACAAAATCAACATTGCCTTGGTCTGAGGGAAAGGCAGGGAGGCATGGTGAAGACCCTCACATGGAGCTCTGCCCCTCAGCACCAGGAGGCCACCTGCCTCTGGCTATTCCTGGTGATGGCAGGACAGGCCTAAATTAGAAGGACCTGGCTTTGCTCCAGGGGTGGTGGGCGGGGAGAGCAGTCAGCAGTCAGGGCTCTGGGAGAACTGAGCTTTGGGATCCTGGGGAAGAGGAATGCAGCCACCAGTTGCCTCTAAAACACAAGCTTCTTGGGAATCTCCCACGGGAACTCGCTTCTTCCAAAATGGCCATAGCACGCTGTCTTCTGGTAGATGGGCTTCTTCAAATCCAAATCCCTGCATGTCCAGCAGAAGAAAAGGTCATTTTCAAATGGAACGGGAGCAGAGTTTCTCCCTCGGGATCTCAGGGCGCTCCTTCTCCTGTGGATCTCACATACATACACCCCATCTGTGCCACACCAGAGTCTTGTTTTCTAGCTTAGGGAACAGAAGCTCAGAGATCAGGGGCCCACTGGTGCCTTTCTCCTCCCTACTCCACTGACCTGGCCCAGACCAACGTCCATACCGCCAAGCTCCAAAAAGCAGGGATGGCACAAGAGACAAGCATGTGGGAAAAAGTTTGCCAGCCCAACTCCCAGCCATTTGGTCACCTCACTATTTTCCTAATATCTGTACAAACACCCCTAGCTGCTCAGAGACAGCCACACTGCCATCAGTGTGTGCTGGGCCAGCCAGAATCTTGCGCAGACTACTTTAGCCTGAAAAGCAGATGTCCCACATGGGGGTGTGCCCTGCGCTGGGCCAAGAGCTTGAAGACCCCTCTCGTTCTGAGAGGCTGAAGCCTCTTTCTTTCTGCCCCCCTTTCAGCTGACCTAAGCATTTAGGTCACATAATAGCAGCTTGGGAGTGCTGTTACCTGACAATGACACCTGGCCGAAGGTCAAAGTTCTTATTCACCACATCCAGCAGCTCTCGCTCTGTCTTCTGAGAGGTTCCGTAGGTGAAGATGGAAATGGACAGTGGCTCCGCCACACCGATGGCATAGGACACCTTCCAGAAAAGAGCGGGGTCAGGGACTGAAGCCACTGTGCAGGGTCTGTCCCTCACGTGTCCTTGCTATCCTCAGGAAGGGGCAGCAAGGACCACTCATCTCTTACCCAACATGCTTGCCCTCAATTGTCTGCCTAGAAACCCTCGCTGTCTCCATGGAGGACAGTTCTTGCTGATGGCCCTCTCCCTGGAGAGTTCTGTTTTCCTTCCCTTGTTTTCAGAGTGCTACAGAGCCCAGTGCAATCCCAGAGCCACGACCTTCGGCAAAGCATGTGACTCTCCTACCAGGCCAAGATCTCTGCAGCAGGGACAGGAAGGTGGGGTCAGAGGTGAGGGGCTTACCTGGACAAGCACTCTCCGGCAGAGCCCTGCTTTCACCAGGGACTTGGCCACCCAGCGGGCAGCGTACGCTGCAGAGCGGTCCACCTTGGTGTAGTCCTTCCCAGAGAAGGCCCCGCCACCATGAGCTCCCCAGCCACCGTAGGTGTCCACAATAATCTTACGACCAGTGACACCTGCATCCCCCTGCAAAGGGAAAGAGATAAAGAGCAGATGAGAAGCAGAGCCCTCGCATGGCTGGAGGGGGCTCAAGCCCAGGAAAGATGCTGTGAGGCTGCCACAGGATTTTCCAAAGACCCCTTAGCTGGGAGTCATCTAGGAACCCTGGGCTCTAATCCCACTCCAGACACTGTCCAGATGTAGAAATCAGGCAACCTGTCAAAGCTTTATTAGAAAGCTCTGGGGTCACAGCTGTTGGCTTTGTGGTTTAGCCATCATAATGGAGAGACCAACTATAGGCAGGAGTGATAAATGCAGCCCTGGTTGGTGGCTGTGGCTGGTGTCCCCAGCAAACACTTTGCTGCCCATTTCCCAAGTGTACTCTGTGCAACATCAGCCAACAGTGATATCTTTAAAATGGCAGGGGCTCCATGTAAAACCAGTTAGGGGCAGCCTGTATACGCCATCCCTCTAGTTGTTCATTCATTCATTTATTGAGACAGAGTCTCACTCTGCCACCAGGGCAGAGTGCCATGGCGTTACAGCTCATAGTAACATAGCTCAAACTTTTGGGCTTAAGCAATCTTCTTGCCTCAACCTCCCAAGTAGCTGGGACTACCGGCACCCTCCACCATGCCTGGCTAGTTTTTCTATTTTTAGTAGAGACAAGGTCTTGCTCTTGCTCAGGCTGGTCTCAAACTCCTGAGCTCAAGCGATCCACTGGCCTCAGCCTTCAGGAGTGCTGGGATTATAGGCGTGAGCCATAAAGCCTCTATCCCTCCTTTTAGAAATCCATGGTTCATACCAGTATGTCTGGGCTTTGAGAAGTTCTGCAAGAAAAAACAGGAAGCTTTCTCTTCTATCCTTTGTTTCTACACTAGAAGTGCTTGTAAAACCCAAGGATGGGGCTCAACTTCATGTTGACGTGTCTGTAGCTGAGGTCGCTGGGTGGTGGGCTGCAGCCCCTCAGGGGGGCTCTGCCAATCTCCACCTCCCCTCACCTGGGCCACAGGAGGGAGGAGCAGCAGGTGACCCCATCTAAAACACCCTGCCCCACTGGGTGCCCACGGGGCCATACACAGCCACCTGGAAATAGCCTTAAGCACACATGGCAGTGGTGAGCGAGCACCTGGGCGGGGTAGGGCAGCCAGCAGCAGAGTGGGAGGCTGGAGCGGGAGGGCCAGGTAGTGCTGAGTGGGGGAGTTCTAGGGACAAGTCCCCCATCGTCATGGACAGGCAGATACAGCGCAGGCCTGCACGGAGAGTGCACTAAACGTGTGGAGGCCAGAATTCACAGACCTCACATTTAGCCCATGGCCAGACCCCGCTGAGCCACTCAAAGCTATTTCTGTGGTCTCTGTGTTCCGAGACATGAGCAACCCCAGTAACAAGGACAAATCAGGGCTCCGTTCAGAGACAAGGGCGCACCTGGGGACCGCCAATGACAAAGCGCCCACTGGGCTGCAGGTGGTAGACGGTGTGTTTGTCCAGGTACTTGGCTGGCACCACGGCCCTGATCACCTGCTCCTTCAGGGCCGTGCGCATCTCCTCCAGCGGGACGTCTTCATTGTGCTGCGCCGAGATGACGATGGTGTGGACGCGCACGGGGATGACCGCACCGTTGTCCTGCATGTACTGCACCGTCACCTGCCCAGCAGAACGCGGGGGACCCTGAGTGGCTGAGGCTGAGCGCGGGGCAGACCCTTGCCAGGCACAGACACCCCGGACACAGGCAGGGCTCCCAGGAAAGCCGGGGGCCTCCTGTCCTCAGGCCTCTGGCAAGGTCATCTGACACATTCTCACATCTGAAGAACTGCCCAGTGCTGCGGGAAGACAGGGCATGTGGCGCAGCCACTCCCACACCGGACCACAGGTAGCACTGCTTGGAGACTTGAGTTTCCTCTTGACTTAGGACACTCTAGGCTCCTCCCATAGGAATCCAAGCCACACATCTTTGGCAGGTGCAGGGAGGCCTTGGTGTTGGCCCATGGAGGTTAAGACTGAGCTCTGGCCAGGGGGATGTTTGTTGACACCCACAAGCCTCTGATACAGAAGGAGAGGAGCCTAGAAATGGCTCCAGCACCTTCATGGGAGGAACTCTGGGAGGGTATTGTGCCAGCAGCTTTGTCTGATATAGGGACAGGGTGAGAGGGAGCTCAGCTCAGTGGGGGCTGAGTCACAGAGAGCAGTAAGCTCTGGACTGCCAGCCTCTGGGTGTTTTCCTGTGAAGAGCAGAGTGCACCTAAGTGCAGGAGCCCGCCTGCAAGTCCTTAGCAGATCAGGCCACAGGCACAAAGCTAATATTCACATTTGCCACCATGTGCCCATTCTGTGCATTGTCGATTAATATGTAAGATGTTACAGTAGTGGAGGCATGATTACGGCCACCTCATAAATGAGAAAAACAAAGCTGTGAAACAACTTGTCTGAAATCACACAGCCAGTTAGTGAAAAGCCAACCCAAGTGTCTGTGCCCCTCTCACTACACACAGATGACCCTGTTCTTCTCCATAGACACTGCTCTTCTCCATAGACCCTGTCCTTCACTGACATGTCCTGGGTTTGCAGAATAAGAGGGACGGAGGTGGTGAGGGCTGAAGGTGAGAATGGGGAAAGAATCAGCATCAGTTAGGCACACCCTATATACTAGAGGCTGTTGCCATTCCCACCTTACAGATGAGAACTTAAACACCTTGTTCAAGTTCACACAGCCAGAAGAGCCAGGGACTGATTTGGAGCTGTGTGTGGTGGCAGATGGGGCTCTGCCCAGCAGAATGTGACTATTCAAGACCCTGAAGGATGTGCTGACCATAGGCCCGATACTGCCAAAGGTAGTGAGACCCCTGAGAGCAGAGCCCAGAGGGTTTGGGGGATATATGGTACCTGCAGGGATAGTGGTGGTAGGGACACTGGCCAGTGGGCACAGGACCGCTCCCCACCCCAGGGCCTGGACAGAACCCCGGGACAGCACATAGTACCCCCCGGGCTGTGCCTGAAGCATGGTCTCTGCCTGCCCAGGGCCCCTCCGGCATCTGTCAAACACTAGATCTGTATTGAACTCACACCCTGTGCCCTGCCTTGTCCACAGGGCAACAAGATGGGGTCCAGAAGAAGCAAGGGGAAGAGCCCTGGCTGTGTGATGCCTGACCTAGTGACACAGGGAGCTAAGAGTTTGCACAAACAGGCCCTGAGAGCAGAAGCTGAGGTCAGAGGATAGGGGGTCCCCAGGAAGTCCCCCAGGCCAGCCACATGGAGCCTCCGGAGAAGGCTCACACCCCAAGGGGCTGTGCAGGCCCATCCACTCTGACAAACCCCACACAGTAGCCTTGTAGGCCCACAGAACAGGGTGGTGGAGCAAAGGGCTCTGAGCACTGCTCTTATCTCATTGTGTCAGCAAGATGTGGGGAAAAACACAGCATGGAAAACACAACTCTGACCGGGTACAAAAATAGCCACCGGTACTGCCAGCCGATTCTCAGTATCAGCAGCAAGGATTTGTTCAGGTGGAAAGACTCATCCTGTTCACAGTCAACACCCCGGTGAGATGGGGAAAATCCTTTACAAACAGGGTGGAGAGAAGACCAAGACCTCGTGCTGGCCCAGCGCCCCTCACTGAGGGGGTGTGTGGGGCCAGCCAGGCTGCTGGGAGGGCACAGGGGACCACACCAGCCCACCAGCTCGCTCCAACACCCACACCCTCCCCGGCTGGAGCTGAACCACAGCCTGCCCGTGGCAGGGGGGTGGGGCCGGCTTTGATGTCCATGCTGCCACGTTAAAGACAATTCCTCACAGGAAGGGACCCTAAGAGAACCACCCACCCTTTCCTCTCTCACTCCCTCCTGACTGGAACACCTGCTATTTCATGTCTAAGGAGAGGGAAGGAGGTCTTTCCTGTTCTAGGCCGCCTGACAAGGGGCTCTTCCATTTCTTACTCCCGCTCAGTCAGTCCCGTGACTCCCTCACATCCCTGTTCCAGGATTTCCTTTTCTGTGAATCTCCCCGTTTTTCAACCCAGCACTGTTCCCGTTCAGAGAGCATGGCAACCCCCGTAAGTCAGCTCTCCTTCCGCACAACCTCAGAGAACACCTAAGGAAGGCCGATGGCCCCACCTCCCACCTTGGGGTTCTCTTTAAGCCATAAGCACACTCCCCTGCCCGAGGTGTGCCCTGGGTATGGCCTGACTCGGGGGCAAGAAGGTTCTCATCTCTGTGCACCTGGGGGAGCGGGCGGAGCCACATGCACCAGTCTGAGTATCAAACCGCATGTGCCAAGTTCCAAGTGCAAGACAGAAGGAGGTGCTCTCTGGTGGGGACCGGGGAAGCATCCAAGAGCTGGTGACAACTCTGCTGGTCACTCTGGACAAGTGAGAACCAGAGGAGCCCAAGTAAGGAGAAAGGCAGGAGCCCAGAAGGAAAGCACTAAGAAACAAGAGAACATGAGTGAAGTGATGTAGATTGAGCAAGTGTGGGGGGGGGGGGAAGACAGAAGAAAGTAAAGTTGGAAGCCCATAAAAGGCTTTGAACATCAGAATACCAAGCGGATTTCACCTCTCTCCCTTTGCAGGAAGCAGAAAGCTGTTAAAAGTATTGAACAGACATTAGGACATTAAAAAGTAAAACCTAAAGAGAGTTAGCTGGTGTTTCCAGGCAGGGAGAACCTTTGGGAGGGCAGGGCATTAGTTCTGGCCAAGCTGGGCTGCAGCAAGAGGAGTGTTTGTCAGGACAGACACGGGCCCAGGTAGGGTGGAAAGAGATGTGTTGAGCAGGACTGGGAAGGGTGGCGCTTCAGCTCCTGAGCAAAGGAGGCTTCAGCAGGCTCTCAGGGCACCCCTGTTGGCAGGGTGACTGAGAGATGGAGCTTTTGAGTTAGACTAGCAAGGTAGAAGATTTGGTAGCTAAGTGTACAAAGGTGACAATGGTCCACAAGTGTGGCTAGAGGGAGAGCCATAATCGTTCAGGAAGAGGTACAGGGACCTGGGGGTCATGCTGGAATGTGGAAGAGAAGCCAGGCAGGAAGCCACAAGCACAGGGCCATCAGGGTTAAGCCAGGGCGTGGGAGGGCCGGCAGGAGGCCTTCACCCGCTCTAGCACTTGCATCACCCTGGACCTTCAAATACAGACCTGGGGGACAGTTTCAACACAGCAAGGGGCAGAGAGGTCAGAGCCCATGGGGTTGAGCTGGAAATAGCAAAGGTAAAGCCTTTTTATGAGAAACAAAGATAAGAAAAAGGGCCACAGTGAGACACAAACAGCAGAGACAGTCCATTCCAGGTGCAGAGCTCTGGGAACATGGGAAGGTACTGACCAAAAGCCTGAAGCCGGTTAAGAAGTCTGTGGCAGGATCTTGGGACTCATCAATGTCAATGTATACTAACAAGACAAAGAAAAAAAACCGAAAGAACTACAATTGTTCTTTCAAACATTTCTGTATTCGTGTAATTTTTTAAAATAAAATATGGAGTGGGCATCCAAGGCTGAAATTTTCTTTTTTATGTTACCCTCAGTAGAGTGCTGTGGCATCACAGCTCACAGCAATCTCCAGCTCTTAGGCTTGGGTGATTCTCTTGCCTCAGCCTCCCAAGTAGCTGAGACTATAGGCGGCTGCCACAATGCCTGGCTATTTTTTAGTTATAGATGTCATTGTTGTTTGGCAGGCCCAGGCTGGATTCGAACCCTCCAGCTCTGGGTGTATGTGGCTGGCACCCTAGCCACTTAGCTACAGGCACCGAGCCCAGGGCTGAAAATTTTTTTTTTTTTTGAGACAGAGCCTCAAGCTGTCACCCTGGATAGAGTGCCGTGGCATCACAGCTCATAGCAACCTCCAATTCCTGGGCTCAAGTGAGTCTCCTGCCTCCGCCTCCCAAGTAGCTGGGACTACAGGCACCCGCCACAA
>CAUYRH010004278.1:0-10078 GCA_963574655.1 Perodicticus potto | reverse complement strand
CTATTTTTTGGTTGCAGTTGTCGTTGTTTTAGCAGGCCCGGGCCAGGCTCGAACCCTCCAGCTTCAGTGTATGTGGCTGGCACCCTGCTCACTGAGCTATAGGTGCCGAGCCAGATAAACATAATCTTATAAATTTTTTTTAATTTTTTTTTTGTAGAGACAGAGTCTAACTTTATCACCCTCGGTAGAATGCCGTGGCGTCACACAGCTCACAGCAACCTCAAACTCCTGGGCTTAGGTGATTCTCTTGCCTCATCCTCTTGAGTAGCTAGGACTATAGGCGCCTGCCACAGCGCCCGGCTGTTTTTTTGTTGCAGTTTGACCAGGGCCAGGATCGAACCTGCTTCCCTCTGTATATGGGGTCGGCACCCTACCCACTGAGCTACAGGTGCCACCCTTTATAATTCTTATAGTACCTTGTGAAGTAGTTGATATTATATAGCTATTTGACAGCTAAGGAGACTGAGACTCCTGTTATATTTATAAGGTTATATAGCTAGCTAGTGTTGGAGTGAAAACTCAAACCTGAGTTTTTGACTTAAGAACTTGAGTTTTTTTCCACTATACCAGTTGCATTTGTTGCAGTTGTTAACTAGTATACATTTTAAAATTCTCATTTCTTTTGTATGCAGGCTGTCTGGAACGTACCCAGCCATGTAATATGAAAAATAGAAACATATTGCTGACTACAGACAGCCTTCATTATACTGGGCCTTCATGCTACTGTTAGTTTGTGTGACTCCTCTCTCTTTAGTTCATTTATAGTACCTGTTGTTAAAAAAATATTTTTATTTTGGCCAAGCTCAGTGGCTCACACATGTAATATGAGCACTTTGGAAAGGTAAGGTGAGAGGATTGTTTTGAGACCGGAGGTTTGAGATCAGCCTAGCCCAACTTAGATTCCGTATGTAATTTTTTGTTTTTTTGATGAAAAATACATATGTATTTTTTATTTTGTAAGATCTTGCTCATTATACGTACCACTTTATTATGTAAGTAGATTAAAACATGAATTTTTAGCCCTTCCTGGTCTTTTCCTCTTTCTGACTTTATTTAAACTCTTCTGGAGAGCTCATCTTACATAAAAACAATTCTTTGTTTTAAAGTGAGAAAGATCAGTCTAAAGAAAAGGAGAAGAAAGTGAAAAAAACAATACCTTCCTGGGCTACCCTTTCTGCCAGCCAGCTAGCCAGAGCCCAGAAACAAACACCGATGGCTTCTTCCCCACGTCCCAAGATGGATGCAATCCTAACTGAGGCCATTAAGGCAAGTTTTTATTTTAAGCAGTTCATCTTAGATTTATTCTGATCATCTTTGCTTATTAGAAAATGGCATACTTCTGTCTAGAGGTCATAAACCTCTTCTTCCTAAAGGAGATTTAAATAGAAGAAAGTCATTATGAGGTTCATGTTTTTCTAATATAATCACATTTCATGAGCACTGTTGATTTTTTTTAAAAAATTCATATTTATTGTATCTAATATTTTTAATTTATATTTAGAAGTATTTTTATTCAGTTTAAATGTGGTTTTTATTTGAAGATTGAAAATGTTAATTCATTCAACAACATTTAAGGATTACCTTCTCGTGTCAGATAGCTCTGCTAGTGATGGTTAAAGTCTGTGATGCAGTACAGACTAAGTGGCAAGCCAGGGTCCTTACCCTTCTAAATCTAATTGTGATTCAGTAACTAATATTGAGAATTTTTCTGTTAAAAAACTATAGTTCTGTTTGTAAAGCTAAACATCTGTTCTTTGTAGTGGTTGTCTTTCACACACTTCAACTAAGAAACCCTCTTATAAACCCACTACTTTGCTTTATCACCTAGCCATTCCAAAATACTTACAGAAATTACCCTCCTACATAACTTTATGAATTTGCTACAATCTGCTGACTTTAATTTGTTTATGTGATCATCAGATGTAGTTTTCGTTCCAATTTTAGTATATGTGCTGCCGAAGCAAGCACCAGATGTAGTTTTCTTATTTTTTTTTTCTTTACTAAATCATGACTGTGTACATTAATGCATTTATTTCTTATTTTCATTTTTTAAGCCTATCTTCTAATCTGCATTGCCTTTATTGTATAAATCTTTTTATTTAGTTTTACCTTGTTCATTTTGTATGATCAGATAAGAGGATATAAAATACACCCACCTCTTATTTCAGGGATCCCATTGCTAGGTCTGAGTCAGGATTGGGGAAGGAGGGATACAGATCATTTTAACCAAGTAGCACATACATAGGAAGGAGCAGACTTGAATTGTCATTCTTAAATCAAGAAGATAGTGCTGACACATAAGTTGGAAAGGAATTTGTCTTCAGACTTTTCCCTTTACTCCTTCAGGAATAATTATGCCCTCATTAAGAAAACTTTCTTGGTCTAGATACCTTGACTATAGGGAGATGTCTATTGTGTAGCCTCTCTTCAAGGATTCTACTTGATGACCACTCAGCCTGAGTTTGAAGGAAAAGGGTTATAGTGAGGATGGAGAAGGGACTAAAATTTTAAAACAATACTAATTTGGCCTAAAGAGCAATTTGAATATGATTGAGTGTATTTATACAAATTATGTCTGTATAATGTATAATCCATATTGATATAATAAAATCATGATTAGAGATCACTGATACCGTTTTCTGTATCAAAAGAAGAGTCCTGATATTTCCTTCATCTCATTGTCAGTTTGATGGAGCAAGGGTTGGATTGTTTCATAGAGTTCTTTTCTGCTTGATTTTCTTTGCTTTGTGTTTTCTTATAAGATCAGGAGTAAACTTGATTGTTAATAAATCAGACACTGATTTGAGTTAGATGGCTAATGTTAACGTAACTTGTTTTGTATTGTACAATCTCTTCTGGTTTATCTACCTCTGGGTTACTTTTCTTTATTGTCAAAATATATAAAATAGGGCAGCGCCTGTGGCTCATCGAGTAGGGCACCGGCCCCATATACCGAAGGTGGCGGGTTCAAACCCAGCCTCGGCCGAACTGCAAAACAGAAAAATAGCCGGGCGTTATGGCGAGCGCCTGTAGTCCCAGCTACTCGGGAGGCTGAGGCAAGACAATCACCTAAGCCCAGGAGTTGGAGGTTGCTGTGAGCTGTGTGACACCATGGCACTCTACCGAGGGCGATAAAATGAGACTCTGTCTCTACAAAATATATATATATATATATTTATATATATATATATATGTAAAATAAAATTCAAGCAAGTCCTTATCCAATAAGAATGAATAAGTACTATGTTCAGTGTATAGACAGTGGAAACACAAAATTGGTGGACTGGTCCATTAGATAAATAGAAGATACTACTATTGTGGGCTTCAAAATTTAAAACATCTGAAAAATAAGTTACACATTCGCTGCCTTTGTGACATGATGAGTTACTTAATTCTCACAGAGGCATTAAAATGGAATATAGGTAAATTGGATGGAACTGGGCACTTTAAATTCTAGTGGAACACTTCCATTTTTACCTAAAACTCCCCTTTTAACACATTGCTTATTTACTTTTAATCGGATTCTCTTTGGGAGCTGCTTGTGCTTGAAATCATATAGCACTGAAGATAAATAGAATTAAGCAATCCCATCGTGACAACAAAAATGATGATTGCCCTTTCCTAGGTTTGTTAATTTTATGCTGTTTGTTCAGATTACCTTTGATTCTTCTCTTGGCTGATATTTATATAAAGCTTGTGGTCCAGGTGTGCCAAAACTCATTCCTTAAAGTGATGCAGATCTGTAATTTTATAAGTGATAGAAATGTTCTGCTTTCCTGATTTTGATGCTAAAGATCTATCTTCCAAGTATAAAATAGAATTAAAATGGAGTGTGTTAATTAACACACAGAAGTTCATATATCTGTTTGGCTGTTTAGAACAAGTTAAAATTTTTGCAGAAATATTTAGTAATTCTGTATTTCTCCACAGCCATTATGAGCTAAAGTTGTCATCCATTCAATAATGCCATTTTTATCCTTTATCATATTCACTTGCAAAGTAATTTATTTTGAAAATGTATGTCAGGTTCTGTATCTAATAAAAAACTAGTTTAAAGTAATGTATATGTTTCAATAAATCTGTTTTTTAGGCATGCTTCCAGAAGAGTGGTGCATCAGTGGTTGCTATTCGAAAATACATCATACATAAGTATCCTTCTCTGGAGCTGGAGAGAAGGGGCTATCTCCTTAAACAAGCATTGAAAAGAGAATTAAACAGAGGAGTCATCAAACAGGTATTACACAGTTGTTGGTAATAAGATCATTTTATCATGTATTAGCTATAAGTCCATATTTGTTACAATTTAGTCTTTTTGTGTCTTTTGTTAAAAATAAATTACATGATGATGAAATGATTAAGCTTAACCTAATTTTATTTATTTATTTTGAGACAGAGTCTCAGTCACACTGGGTAGAGTGCCATAGCATAGCTCACAGCAGCCTCAAACTCTTGGGCTCAAGCGATCCTCTTGCCTCAGTTTCCCAGGTAGCTGGGATTACAGGTGCCCACCACAATGCCCAGCTAGTTTTTCTATTTTTAATACAGACAGGGGTCTTGCTCTTGCTCTGGCTGATCTTGAACTCTTCAGTCAAACAATCTACCTGCCTTGGCCTCCCAAAGTGCTAGGATTATATATGCATGAACCTCTAGTTCCAGCCTAGGTTAACCTAATTTTATTATCTGAAACTAAGTTTCAAAAACATTGATGTCAGTTGCCTTTATAGTTAATTATACATCTAGATAGCAGAAGCAATAAGTTAGTGTAATTCTTCTTATCTTATTCTTTAAAAAAAAATTTTTTTTTTTAGAGAGAGAGTCTTGCTCTGTCACCTAGGCTGCTCATTGTAACCTCATTAAGATTCTTGAGCTTAAGTGATCCTCCTGCCTCAGTTTCCTGAGTAGCTAGGACTGTAAGTGCATACCTCCATGCCCAGTTAATTTATTTTTCCTAGAATTGGGGAAAAATAAATTGGATCATCTGACCTTGGCATCCCAAATTGCTGGGAATACAGATATGAGCCACTGTGCCTCGTCTGTTTTTACTCTTAATTGTGTTCTCTTTGGGGGCTGCTTATGCTTGAAATCGTATAGCACTGAAGATAAGAAATAAGAGTTAAGGAATCCTACTATTGTGACAGCAAAAATGATTGCTCTTCTTGCCCCAGATTTGTTACCTTTAAAGCCTAACTTACATGCCTAAACTTGTTACTATTATAAATTAGCTTTGTAAATAGGTTAACCTTAACCGATCACTATCTAGCCTATTAAATCTTGTTAGGAGCATCAGAGACATCTCAATGAATTGAGGCTAATATTAGAACCAGTATTGTTATCAGGCATAAATCCGTATTACTTTGCATAGCTCATTAAAACATTCCTTAGAACTATAGAAAGCTAAAGCTAGAGTGGATTATATTCTGTTAGCCTCTTCAGTGGTCTTGTGTAATTTCAACTACCAACATCCCATAGCAGTGGCAAAAATGGTTCTAAGAACCTAGTTTACCACATTTCTCAGTCTTGTTACCTTTTTTGTATACCTTTATGCATGGTTTGATTAGTACAGAATTAAGTGCTACCGGAGCTTTTTCTTTTTTTAGATAGGGTCTTGCTTTATTACCCTAGAGTGCAGTAGCATCATCACAGCTCACTGCAACCTCAAACTCTTGGGCTCAAGTGATCCTTCTGCCTCAGCTTCCTGAGTAGCTGGAACTATAGACAAGTGTCACCATGCTTGGCTAATTTTTTTTATTTTTTGTAGAGATGGGGTCTTGCTATTGCCCAGGCTGGTCTCGAACTCCTGGCTTCAAGCGATCCTCCCGCCTCAGCCTCCCAAAGTGCTAGGATTACAGGCATGAGCCTCTGCACCTGACCCCTGATTGCTATGTTGATAGCAGTGTAAGTAAAGCTAAGATGTGGAGCACTTTGGTTATTGTTAATCAACTTAAAAGTTCTATGAAAGTGCTTTATAAATTGTGGATATATGTAGTAATACTTACACATATCATCATGAGCAGTGTCTAAAAATTTAGTAGAGAACCTTTTCTGTAAGAAGTAATAATCTGTAATTGGTAAACTGTGGGAAGTATTGTGGCCTGAGTCTAGACTCTGTTCTTTTGAGAAGCTGTCTTCCTTCCAAGACAGTGAAGGATTTTCTTTTAAGAGATGGTGTCTCTTCCTTCCATGGGACATTTTTGGTATTCAGGGGTGTTTTTCTTTCTTTTTTTGGTCATTTTTTTGTTTATGGTTTTTTTTTTTTTAACTTGTAGTAACCTCAGCATTCTTCCCCAGTCTTTAGAGGAAACAAAAGTTGAGAAGTTTAACTGGGTTGTCCAGAATTTTTCAGTATTAGCTAGATGATACTATAATTAAGATTCCATACCAAGTCTTGACTCTTCATTCACTTTTTTTCTCCGAAAAGTTAAACAACACTTTATGCACAGGCACAATGGCTCACACCTACAATTCCAGTACTTTGGGAGGCCAAGGTGGGAGGATTGCTTGAGGCCAGAAGTTTAAGACCAGTCTGAGCAACATAAGAAATACCCCATCTCTACAAAAAAAATTTTTTTAATTAGCAAGGCATATTGGGGTGTGCGTGTCCTAGCTGCTTGGGAGGCTAAAGCAGGGAGGCCGAGGCAGGAGGATTGCTTAAGCCTAGGGGTTTGAGGTCATAGTGAGCTATCATCACACCATTGCATTCTACCCCAGGTGACATAGCAAGACCTTGACTCAAAATAAGTAAAAATAAATAGCACCTTATTAGCTCTCACCATGTTCTGTAATTCCCTTACTTTTATGTAAAGTTATAAATATGAATGCTAGAATAACTTAAAAATTAATTTACTTTAGGTAAAAGGAAAAGGTGCTTCTGGAAGTTTTGTTGTGGTTCAGAAAACAAGAAAAACACCTCAGAAATCCAGAAATAGAAAGGTAAGAAGTCTATACTTCAGTTTGAGCAGTGTAATACTGCTGCTGAAAATAGCAGCTTTTATTGAGCATTTGCTATGTACCTGGCAACGTGCAAAGTTCAACCTTTCTACCAAAACCTTAGAGAGGTTACTAAGTAATTTGCCTACCTAGTGATAGAATAGCCAAGGTGTAAATCCAAGCACTTCAACTCACTTAATCCTGTGGTCTTAAGTCCTTTATGATGAATTAAGGGTAGCTGTGTGAATTAGACTTATTTTTGTGAAATACTATTTTTTTTTTTTCAAGAGACAGAGTCTCATTTTATCGCCCTCGGTAGAGTGCCGTGGCGTCACACAGCTCACAGCAACCTCCAACTCCCGAGCTTAGGTGATTTCTCTTGCCTCAGCCTCCCGAGTAGCTGGGACTACAGGCGCCTGCCATAACACCCGGCTATTTTTTGGTTGCAGTTTTGGTCGGGGCTGGCGCCCTACCGACTAAGCCACAGGTGCCGCCCCGTGAAATACTTTTTAAATTAGAGGAAGTATATAAGTAGTAACCCCAAAACTACCCAGAGCCACTTTCTCTTCTCTTTTTTATAAATATTGACACCTCCCTCCCCAAGACATAATTATTTGTGTAAATTATTTCTGCAATAATGAAGTGAACTACTGGGGGCACCATGCCAAAAAACGTGCACACATTTTAAGAGATGTTAATCTGTATATTTTTCATTCACTGTAATCAGAAGTGTCTGGACACTGGTGGTAACTACTTTGAGCACCTTTTATAATTGCAGAAGACAAGCATGGTTTGTATTCATCTTTTGTTATCAGTGTATATCGAGTATTACTATGTTAATACAGATTTTTTTTTTTCTTTCTTTTCTTTTTTTTGAGACAGAGTCTCACTCTTTGGCCCTGGGTAGAATGCCATGGTGTCGTCATAGCTCAAGGGAACCTCAGATTCATTCTTGGGCTCAAGCAATCCTCTTGCCTCAGCCTCCCAAGTAACTCACCATGATGGCTGGCTCACTTTTCTATTTTTAGTAGAGACAAGGTCTCCGAATCTTTGTCAGGCTGGTCTTGAACTCCTGAGTTCAAGTGATCCACTAAGATTATAGGGGTGAGCCACCACACCTGGCCACAGTTTTTTCCTTAAAATCTGTAGTTTTTTTTTTTTTTTTTGGCATCCTCTGTAATTTTGTCTGTGTCAGCAAATGAAGTAATATTTCTCTACCAGGGTATCCAACTTTTTTCTGCTGCATATTGGAAGAATATTGTCTTGGGCCACACATTAAAGACACAAACACTGACAATACCTGATGAGCAAAAGAAAAGATCCATGTATACTTTTCTTGATATCTATCACCACAGATGAGCAAAACAGTCCTTAAATACTCTGCGTGTGGTCCACAGGTTGGACACCTTTGCTATACCTTTGTTTTTACAACTGAAGATTTCTGTACTTTTTTGTAGAATTTTCAGACTTTCAAAATGAACTTTCAGATACTGTACTTCATTCTTTGTTATTGAAGGCTAAGAATCAAGATCTTTAAAAGTCTACATTCCATCATTTATATTATATTTATTTTTAATTCCCACAATGCAAAATTTTTATCTCGAAAGAAATTGCCGCACAGATGATATTATGCCACTGTGATGTGATTTATTTTAATGTGGAAAAAAGTGACCATTTCCTGTTTGGCAATTGATTTGGCGGTCAACTGAGGAAACCCCTTGAGTTGTATATAAAAGCATTTATATCATACAGTGTTCATAATTTTTTGATACTGTGTTTCAGAAGAGCAGCTCTGCAGTGGATCCAGAACCACAAGTAAAATTGGAGGATGTGCTCCCACTGGCTTTTACTCGCCTCTGTGAACCTAAAGAAGCGTCTTACAGTCTCATCAGGAAATACGTGTCTCAGTATTATCCTAAGCTTAGAGTGGACATCAGGTATGGCATTCACCTGGACCTTAAAACATGGTGTGTTATCTCTTTAGCCCCTTATATAGATTAAACATTCAGGAAGGATTACTTTAGCTGAGCTAGGAATAAAAGCTTTCTTTATGGATTTAATTTTTTTTTTTTTTTTTGGTCCCATTATGTTTAGCTTTTCATATCTCCATATGTCTTCTTTTTTTTTTTTTTTTTGAAACTCAAACCACATGTTTTATCAGATTCTGATAGTGACTATAGTTGTGTTTGTCAGTTGTTGGAATATTTAATATTGTACTTGGAAGGCTGAGGTAGAAGGATTGCTTGAGGCCAGGAGTTTTAAGACCAGCCTGGGGCAACATAGCAAGACCTTGACTATAAAAACTGTTTTTAAAAACTAGCCAGCTCTGATGTAATGTCTTGCAGTTCAAGATACATGGAAGGATTACATGAGCCCAGGAGTTTCAGGCTGTAGTGAGTTGTGATTGTACCACTGTACTCCAGGCTAGGTTACAGAGTAAGACCTTCTCTTAAAACAAAAAAGAAAGAAAAAAACATTTAATAGTGAATGTGTGTTCTCAGATACTCATGTTTTATTTAGAATTTAAGAACTTAAGAAAATGCAGGCTTCAGGAATGCCTCTACCCAGAAGTAACATAATATCTTCATCATTTAAACATATGGTATAAAATTTGAGATAATTTTCATAATAATTTATTTGTAAAAATTGCCACGTAACATCTGGTGTGATCTCAGCATTCAACATTTACTCAGTTGTGTATTCATTCAGTCACATTAATTTGTTTAAATTTGTCATTCACAGACCTTGAGTTTCGAGTATGTTTCTGTGAGATCTTTTTTGTGATGGCTTTCAGAAAATTATATTTAATGCAGAATTCTTTCTACAGAAGACTGCTGTATTGAATGTGTATTGTCCTAATTTACTTGCATTACTGAGGCATATAATTAAATTTGCTGAGGTTTCAGTCCAGAAGCCACGTTTTTAGAAAATCACTTAATGGGCTCAGCACCTGTGGCTCAATGGGCTAAGGCGCCAGCCACGTACACCTGAGCTGGCGTGTTCGAATCCAGCCCG
Source organism: Perodicticus potto (assembly GCA_963574655.1). Classification (NCBI taxonomy): domain Eukaryota; kingdom Metazoa; phylum Chordata; class Mammalia; order Primates; family Lorisidae; genus Perodicticus; species Perodicticus potto. The sequence goes on along the minus strand of CAUYRH010004278.1, from coordinate 136 downwards.
GGCCCACCAAACAACAATGGTGGCTGCAACCAAAAAATGGCCGGGCGTTGTGGCGGGCGCCTGTAGTCCCAGCTACTTGGGAGGCAGAGGCAGGAGACTCGCTTGAGCCCAGGAATTGGAGGTTGCTGTGAGCTGT
>CAUYRH010004277.1:0-13676 GCA_963574655.1 Perodicticus potto | reverse complement strand
GCTGGTCTCGTTGTGGCGAATTTCCTCAATGTTTGTATATCAGTAAATAATTTGATTTCTCCATCAATTTTAAAACTTAGCTTGACAGGATATAGAATTCTGGGCTGGAGATTGTTTTGTTTAAGTGGGTTAAAGGTAGATGACCATTATCTTCTTGCTTGGAAAGTTTCATAGGGAAGTCTGCAGTCACCCTGATAGATTTGCCCCTGTAGGTCAACTGGCGCTTACTCCTAGAAGCCTGAAGAATCTTTTCTTTTGTCTTGACTTTGGACAGGTTCATCACTATGTGTCTTGGGGAAGCTCAGTTAGGGTTGAGGCAACCTGGGGTCCGATATCCCTCTGAAAGGAGAGTGTCAGAATCTTTGGTAATATTTGGGAAATTTTCATTTATAATATTCTCTAGTATGGCTTCCATTCCCCTGGGGCATTCTTCTTCCCCTTCTGGGATACCTATAACTCGTATGTTTGAATGCTTCTTAGAGTCCCATAATTCTGTCAGCAAATGTTCTGCTTTCTCTCTCTTCTTTTCTGCCTCTGTAACTATCTGAGTTATCTCAAGAGCTTTGTCCTCTACCTCTGAGATTCTTTCTTCTGATGGTCTAATCTGTTGTTGATATTTTCTACTGCATCTTTAAGTTCCCTAATTGATTGCTTCAGTTACCTCATCTCTGCCATATCCTTTTTATATTCTTCATAGCGTTCATCTCTTAATTGATTCTGTTTTTGGATTTCTTTTTTCACTTTATCAGCATTTTCCTTCATTTCCTTGATCATTTTCATCATCTGTATTCTACATTCCCTTTCTGTCATTTCTAACATTTCCTTACAGGTGGAATCCTCTGCAGTAGCCACCTCACAGCCTCTTGGAGAGGGGGGAGGTTCCTCTGGACTGTTTTTTCATGATGCCAGGAGTTTTCTGCTGATTCTTCCTCATGAGTGATTTCTTTTATCTATTTACTTGCCCTAATTTTCCTTTCACTTCTTCCTGTTCTTTAAGTTGCTGTGCCTCTGGACTACGATTTTGATAAGTCCTTTTGGTACAGGACCAGAAGAATGAGAAGATTGAAGAGCAAGAAGGGAAAAAAGAAAGAGAGAAAAAAAAGAAAGAAAAAGAGAAGAAAAATGAGCGAGTGAGTGGGTAGAAGCAACTATCGACCAAAATCAGAGAGGCACAGAAAGAGGGGGATGGGAGCAATATAGGTGTACAGTAGGGTACTTTGACCCAACCTTGAGAACCCCCAACCTCTGTGGGTGCTGGGTTGGGTGGTTAGGTCAGCAGCTCTTTGCCAGCCTGTGTGAACACAGTACCCCACCTCCACCAAGCAGAGAGGAAAGACAAAAATGCAATAAATCAAACCAAAATAAGCAAACTAAAAACTTTATGGGATAAAATTTTGGGGAAAAAAACAATAAGGGTTGAAACACTAGCAAAATTGAGGTTCTAATTGTTGAAAAAGGCAACAATGGAAAATTATATTTAAACTAGAAAAATGAAGAAATAAAAGAAAGGAAAAATCTTTAAGGAAAATGCTGAAATTAAAAAACAAAACAACAATAACAAAAACAAACAAACAAACAAAGCCCAAAACAAAACAAAACCAAAAACAAATCAGTATATGTATATTGCTGATATTGTCTAAGTAAGAGGTGATCTTCTGGGGTATAATATGTTAGTCACAATGTTGATACAGCTGTACAAAATGGAGACCGGAGGCCTCTAATGATTTCTCAAACCCCTCAGGGTGGAGAGCTTAAATCCTCCTCAGCCTGCTTAGAAGGCACTTTAAATTGCTAACTTAAAGGAAAGGGTTTGTGGCTGGGATCACTCCTTATGTGGCTATCCACTTACCCAGTGTGCCAAAACCGATCTCACCCTATGCCTCTGAGGGCTAAGGCTGCAAGGCGTCTCAGTCCCCACCTTTAGGCTGCTCAGTCACTAGATTACTCGCTCCCACCCGATGCTTGTTCTGCGACCCTGAGGGTGGAGCTTGCCAAGCAGTTCTCACACAATGGCTCCACACAGCCCACAACCAAACACTGGTAGCTCCGTCTGGCTTGGTGGCCCAGTCTGGGGACCCAGACAACACTCAAAGACCTCCATACTCTTGCCCAAGTTCTCCCAAGGCAGTTCAACTGAGTGTCAAGTCCAAAAGAAACCCAAACAGCTCACAGGTAAGGCCTTTCTAGCTTGCAGTCTCACTACTGCTGCACCCACAGCTGCTGGCAGGATTAGACCAAACAAACACATGCAACCACTTGTCAGATCTCCACTGCTTTTGCCTTCCTCAGGGGGTCCAGAAGTCTCACGCTGTCTCCCTGTTTCCCCAAAGGGATGTTTCTGGGCAAATCCCACCAGCCAGAGATGCCTGAAGTCTTCACTCCCCAGTCTCACCATACCTAGTTGCAAGGAAGCTGTTTCTCAGCCACCATCTTGCTCCAGCCTCTCGTGGGTCCATTTATATGCGGATTTTCTTTCACCCCTGCCACCCCTGAGACAACAAAACCAACCTCTCCTCTTCCTCCGCCTCCTCCTCAGGTTACTCATGGGAAGATAATGAGAAGGAAGACCTTCACAGTGATCCACTTCCACTTAGTGAATAGTATCATAAATATATTTTTTCTTCCTTATGGCTTTTGTAACAACATTTTTTCTTCATTAACTTATTTTATTGTAAGAATACATACAGTATATAGGGCAGCACCTGTGGCTCAAAGGAGTAGGGCACCAGCCCCATATGCTGGAGGTGGAGGGTTCAAACCTGGCCCCGGCCAAAACTGAAGAAAAAAAAAAATCATATGGTACATAATACATATGCCATGTAAAACTTGTATTAATCAACTATTTGTGTTATTGGTGGGGCTTCTGGTCAACACTAGGCTATGAGTGGTGAAAGTGTTGGGAAGTCAGTTTATACATTGCAATTTATACATGTTTACAAGGTTGGTACTCCTAACTCTGGAGTTGTTCAAGAGTCAACTGTACATATATTTAATTAGTGACAAGATAATTTGAAAGAAAGTTAAATTTCATAGGGACAATTAAGCCCAAACCTTGAATAGATAATCTAGGCTACGACATGTTGGACACTTCTGAAAAGGCAAGTGCAGAAATCATTGAAATGTAGAGCAGAAGATGAAGTTCCCACCTCAGGGAGTGCTGCTATTCCCTCTACTAAATTCCATGTATTTACTCCCGGATTTCGATAGCTGAATCTTCTCCATTACTGAAATTGCCATTAAAATGGTTTACCATCAGCAGAGAGGTTTTCTCTGTACTTCCTTTCAAAGCACCCCCTCAATCTATCTCAATTATATTACCTGATTGTATTTGCATCAATTATCAGTTTATTTCTAGTTTATATTGTTAACTTGTTTTTATTTAATCTATGAATTTGTTGGGTATCTTTTCTATTGGCAAATAATCTCGTAGAAATTAGGAAACTTGTGTATCCCCATTTGTTATTGTTTCCTAATGCTTAAAACAGCATTTGCATTTAGTAGGTTTCACCTGTCCCTTCTAAGATGCACCATAAGTATGATCCCACCATTTACCCTCTCTCCACCCCTCCTCCCCTTCCCTCTATTACCCCTTTCCCCATCTTCTTGTGCTATAATTGTGTTATAGCCTTCATATGAAAGCTATAAATTAGCTTCATAGTAGGGCTGAGTACATTGGATACATTTTCTTCCATTCTTGAGACTCTTTGCTAAGAAGAATGTGTTCCAGATCCATCCATGTAAATATGAAAGAGGTAAAGTCACCATCTTTCTTTAAGGCTGCATAATATTCCACGGTATACATGTACCACAATTTATTAATCCATTCGTGGATCAATGGGCACTTGGGCTTCTTCCATGACTTAGCAATTATGAATTGGGCTGCAATAAACAATCTGGTACAGATATCTTTGTTATAATGTGATTGTTGGTCTTCTGGGTATATACCAAGTAAAGGAATTATAGGATCAAATGGCAGGTCTATTTTTAGATCTCTGAGTATTCTCCAAACATCTTTCCAAAAGGAACGTATTAGTTTGCATTCCCACCAGCAATGTAGAAGTGTTCCCTTTTCTCCACATCCATGCCAACATCACTGGTTTTGGGATTTTATTATGTGGGCTAAAGTATTCGCCCAGGCCAATTCTTTCAAGAGTTTTCCCTGCACTTTCTTCTAGTATTTTTATAGTTTCATGTCTTAAGTTTAATCTTTAATCCAGTGTGAGTCTATCTTCGTTAGTGGTAAAAGGTGTGGGTTCAATTTCAGTCTTCTACAGGTCACCAGCCAGTTCACCCAGCACCATTTGTTAAATAGGGAGTCTTTTCCCCACTGAATGTTTTTAATTGGCTTGTCAAAGTTCAAATAGCGGTAAATAGCTGGGTTCATCTCTTGGTTCTCTATTCTGTTCCAAACATCTACCTCTCTGTTTTTGTGCCAGTACCATGCTGTTTTGATCTCTATCGATTTATAGTACAGTCTCAGGTCTGTTAGCATGATTCCTCCTGCTTTGTTTTTATTTCTAAGTAATGTCTTGGCTATTCGAGGTTTTTTCTGATTCCATATAAAACGATGTATTATTTTTTCAAGATCTCTAAAATATGACAATGGAGCTTTAATAGGAATTGCATTAAAATTGTATATTGCTTTGGATAGTATGGACATTTTAACAATGTTGATTCTTCCCAACCATAAGCATGGTATGTTTTTCCATTTGTTGACATGTTCAGCGATTTCTTTTCTTAGCATTTCATAGTTCTCTTTGTAGAGATCTTTCACGTCCTTTGTTAGGTAGACTCCCAAATATTTCATCTTCTTTGGCACTACTGTGAAAGGAATAGAGTCTTGACTTGTAGTTGCTTTTGCTGACTTGCTTGTAACCTCCCTAACACAGTGTTCCCTCAACTGCTTACCATTCCAGGGTTTTCTCTGTCACTTTATTGCAATCTTTGGCAAAGCCTGTGATGTGCGTTTCCCTCTATCATTTGTACAAGGGCTGTGATGAGGATCTGGTTTCCACTACTTAAGTTGCCCCCTCTGTTCCCAGTTTTCATGCAGCCCAAGCATTTTTCTGCTGGGTCCTTGTCCATTCCTCATTGTGAGAATAGAAAGAGGTTTATATAGTTTTCCAAATGTTTACATAAATTTCACAGAAGCACACTGACAATTTGAGAGTTACAGATTTTCTAAGGGAAATGCTATATGGAAAGGGAATGGCTAAGTCTGTTTTTTTTGTTTTGTTTTTTTTTTTTACTGGGGGGAGGGGGGAGTTGATTTTTATTTCCTTTATTACCTCGTAACTAAGACACCATGTATGGTGGGCTTCTCTCTCTACGTAAAGGCTTGTTTAGCTGCTGATAATGTATTTAACTGACCATCTGTTAAGTTTTTCTGAACAATTCTCATTTGTTTGCCTAAGAAATGTGTTCTCTGATTTGGTCTTGCATTTCTCTCAGATCCTTGTGTTCGTCCAATAAAATATGTTTGTTACAGAAACTCTTAAATGTGTGTGTTTTATTATTCACAGTGAATGAAATCATATTGGCTCTAGTTAAAAATATGACCTGTATATTCCTGGTCATTGAGGGGAGAGGATTAGAGGTAGGTGTTGTGGTTTCTAGGCCAAGAGGTTGTTCTCCCATTGTCAAAGAAAGAAAGGGAGTAGGTGATCTCATACCTCCCAATATGAAGTGATTGCCTTGGACACTTCGGGAAGAGCATAAGTCCATATTTGGATGTTTGTGTTGATGACACAGTCACATCCTGGTCATACTAAGAGTAAGGAAGAGGTAGAGTGACCATTAAGGTTCTGCAGGACACAGTTCAGAAGTCATGAGGCCCAAAACCGGAAGCAGTGATCAGGCACTTCATTCCCATTCCTGCTAGCCTAAATCCTTTGTCCTTTAAGTCTTAGACCTTAGAAAGGTACCGCACAACCTTTCTTTGAATGGAAAAAACTGAAAGGTACAGATGCTTCTTGGTGTCTTCTGTTGGCCAAAATGTTTATTAGAGCTCAATTCATAATTGCCAAGTCATTGAAGCAACCCAAATGCTTATCAACCCATGAATGGATTAACAAACTGTGGTATATGTATACCATGGAATTCTATTCAGTCATAAAAAGATGTATACTTTACATATTTTATGTTTACCTGTATGGAGTTGGAACACATTCTTCTTAGTAAAGTATCTCTAGAATGGGAATAAAAGTATCAAATGTACTCAATACAATTATGAAACCAATGTATAAACATATATACTCATAGGAGTGATAAGACACAAATATAGTTGGCTTCCAGTTGAGGAGCTTAGAGGTCACCTGACTCATAGAAGAGCTTCCAGATCCCACAAAGGCTTGGCAGGAATTCCAGACAGGTCACCTCCATTCATCTGTTGGTAAGAGGGAAAAAAGGCACCTTATGCAGAATATGGTAGCCTGATAGTGGGATTAGGCTTCCTCTCTATCTTTTGCTTGTGAGAGCTCTTTCTCCATTGCTGCTTACTCAACTACACCTTTTTTCCTTTCTTTTGCCTCACTTTATAGAGTATCCACAGTCAGCTTCCTGCCATAGGTCAGTTGTGATCATACAAGCTTTGCACACCAGCAGTGGCCACTTTGAACCTCACCTAGGCCTGATTAACAAAAAGAAAAAGCAACCACAATACACTCTCCATTATAAAATATTTTTTTTTTTTTTTTGAGACAGAGCCTCAAGCTGTCGCCCTGGGTAGAGTGCCATGGCATCACAGCTCACGGCAACCTCCAACTCCTGGGCTCAAGCGAGTCTCCTGCCTCTGCCTCCTAAGTAGCTGGGACTGCAGGCGCCAGCCACAACGCCCGGCTATTTTTTTGGTTGCAGCCATCATTATTATTTGGCGGGCCTGGGGTAGATTCAAACCTGCCAGCTCAGGTGTATGTGGCTGGCGCCTTAGCTGCTTGAGCCACAGGTGCTGAGCCTATAAAATAATTTTTAAGGTAATTTCCTTTCACTCCCTTCTATTTCTCTGAAAAATATTATGCACCCCCCCTCAGTTAAATGCAAATGAACCGAGTAGTTATTAAAAAGTTTCCACAGACCACTGGTCCAATGTCCGTGAACATCAAAACAACAAGGAATACCAATGGACTAGCCTTGGACACCTGTGGAAGATTGAATTTAGAGTCAGACCTGGGAAATATCTTTCACTTCCTTTTATCTAACTAATCAATGGAAAAATAATACCATCTCTTTCTTTATTTTTTTTTTGAGACAGAGCCTCAAGCTGTCACCCTGGATAGAGTGCCGTGGCATCCCAGCTCACAGCAATCCCCAATTCCTGGGCTCAAGCGAGTCTCCTGCCTCCGCCTCCCAAGTAGCTGGGACTACAGGCGCCCGCCACAATGCCCGGCCATTTTTTGGTTGCAGCCGCCATTGTTGTTTGGCGGGCCCGGGCTGGATTCGAACCTGCCAGCTCAGGTGTATGTGGCTGACACCTTAGCCCGTTGAACCACAGGCACAGAGCCTCCTTAGCAAAATCTTTGCTAAAGTTACTATTATAAGTGTAAAGTTATAAGTATTGTTGGCTATATTCATGCAAGCACAACATGGCTTCATCAGTTTAGCAACATGATATAGTTGAACCTTGAGATATTCAGTGTGGAATTGCTACATCCTCATATATGTGTGTTGGCTATTGCAGTGACAAATATCAGCCAAAATTTTATCTCTGCAAGTACAGATAAGCAAATTTTATGAAGAACAGACTCAAAAATGTGAATTAGCGAAAGATTTCTATAGGAATGCAGTATTTCTGTGTCATATCGTGTCATATCAGAATGAATTGACAATTTCTTTGAAAGTTCAAACTAAGTCTATGTATGATATGTGTGGCAAAAAGCTCCAGACATTTCAAAAAAAGTGTTTTGAAAAATCACTCCAGACATTTGGAAAAAAGTGCTTTTTCAAAACACTTTTTCTTGAAAAGGAAATTTCAGATAAATATTTTCCCCAGTTATCAGAGTTCATTGATGAGCGGGATAATAGTATGAGAATCACTGGATGAATATGCACCTGTGATAGACCAATTAATTGGAAAATACAATGACATATTCACTGACTTTGAGAATTGTGACATCACTTTCAAATTTGCATTTCAGCCTCACCTAGTTGATATCACTAGGTACCTAAAGAACTGGAGAAGAAATTGAGCTCTCAGTAGATGACATTTTAAGGTCTTTGTTTGATGCTAAGAAAGATCTAATTGAAATATGGGAAAACACATTGGGATACCGCCACCTTCAGCAACATGCTCCCAAAATGCTTTCTTGCTTTCCAACATGCCTCCAATACTTTCTTGCTGTTGCTGTGAATCCATGTTCTGCTACCCAGTGCAAGTCAAGACTCTGTAAAGTCACAAATCATATCCACCTAGAGGATCAACTGTAACTGCAGACCTCTATGTTGCAGCCAAATATTGAAATGCTTTCCCAAAAAAAGGAGACAACAGAGTCGTCCAAAGGTTGGTTAAATGAAAAACTAACAAGTAGTTTTCACTTTTTGAAATTTGAAGTACATAGTTGTTATAATTTTACAAAATAGTGTACATTTTAAAGTATATCTAATCAAGGTTTCTTGAATGTGGCCTGATTCAATTAAAGCGAAATTAATATAGCCTTTTCACAGACCTTACACCCTTCATAAACATTAACCCAAAATGAATCAAAGACATAAATATAAAATGGAAAACTATAAAACTTATAGGAAAAAAATAACCAAAAATCTAAATGACTTAGGGTTTTGGCAATAACTTTTAATGTAACACCAAGGCCTGCTGCATGAAACAAAAAAATCAGCATGTGGAATTTCATTAAAATTAAAAAGTTCTGTTCTTCAAAAAGACTATCCGGAGAATAAAAATAAAAGATACTGATTCAGAGAAAATATTTTCAAAAGATGTATCTAAGAAAGCATTTTTATCTAAAATATAAAAATAACTTGAAATTCAACAATAATAAGCAACTTGATTAATAAATGGGCCAAAGACCTAATTGATGAAATGCCTATCAATAAAAATATACAAATGCAAATAAACATATGAAAAGATGATTATCATCATATGCTATCTGATAAATGTATATTGAAACTATAGAAAGATAGCATTCCTTACCTTTTGGAAGGGCTAAAATCCAGAATACTGACAACACCGAATGTGGGAGAGGATGAGGAGAAATAAAAGCTCTCACGCATAGCTAGCAGGGAAGCAAACACTACTAATATTTTGAATCAGTTTGGTTGTTTCTTTCAAAATTTAGTATTATCTTATACAATCCAGCAATTATACTCCTTAGTAGTTCCCCATAAGAGGTAAAAACATGTCCACGATAAAAACCTATACACTGATATTTATAATAGTTTTATGTATAATTACCAAAACTTGCAATCAAGTAAGGTGTTCCCATAGTAGATGAATGTCTAAAAAACTGTGGTGCATTCAGACAATAGAAATTTATTCACTATAAAAAGAAATGAGATATTAAGCCATGGAAAATCAGGGAGGAAATATAAAGGTCTATTATTGAATGGAAGAAATAAGTCCTAAGAAGCTACCTCACATATGATTTCCATTGTGTGGCATTTTATAAAGGTAAAACTATGGAAACAGTAAAGAGACTAGTGTCTGTCAGGTGCTGGGGATGGAGGGAAAAATGAAGGGCAGAGCACAGAGAATTTCTAGGGCAGTGAAGCTACTCCATATATATAGTACTAGCTACTGTATATATATATAAAATGTTAAGTCATTCTATTAGACATTTGTCCAAATCCACAGAAAGTACAACATCAAGAGTGAACCCTAACGTCATCTGTGTGATGATAATGTGACAATTTAGGCTCACCAACTGTAAACAATGTGTACTATGGCTGGAGATGTTGATAATTGCGGAGATTATGCAACATATAGATAATGTCTGTGCCTTCTGCTCAATTTTGGTGTCAATTGAAGACTGCTCCAAAGAATAATACTGTAAAATAGTGAAGCATTTCTTTAATATATCAAATAGAATGTCTTCATAAGTGTACTTATTGCCTTAATCATGTTAAACATAGTATGATTAATAAGTGAATTATAAATTAACCCTTTTCAACCAAATGATTTCTTCATCTTTTCTTTAATGTTGCATACAATCCTTTTAAATTCAAGGAAACTTTATATGTCCCTCGAATTAAGTCTTAGTAAATAGATTTTTGCAGATAGTATACCATATATCATAGCCAGAAAACTGATGATGACTTGCTTGGCTTAACAATTTTTCATCATCTTTCAATCAATTCATAAACATTATGACATGATTTGCCATGATAACTTTGTATTTTCTTAAAGCAAAATTATAATATTATCATAATGTTTTATAGTCACAAAAAAAGAGAAATGTTGCAAATAATTCTCAGTAAGTGATCGTTCTTTTCAGATGATCACATTAAGTTTTTATGAGCAATATCATTCCAGGTGTAATAGAAGTTGACTCCAGGCTTATATAATGAAAACTAAAATAATTCCCAAGGACCACTGAACTGAAGTTGGAAAACAAAAATAAATATGGATATGCTAAAATAAAAGAGAAAGAATTAACACTGGAAAATACAACACAAAATATTATTTCTGAGAAGAAACAAAATGAATAACCTAGGAATCCTATGTAAGTCTACTGAGTTATTATATCACTTGATTTTATCTACTCTCCAATACTTCTCAAGAAGTCCTAGGGTTACTCTCAGATTCGTTTGAAATTGTTCCGAGCTTACCCATCTAGCACCCTCCGTCGTTCTATTCACAATGTGCCATTTGTTTAAGTGAAATGTGGCTTTCACTCCCCTCTTCTCAGTTTCTCCCAGATCAGAGGGCATTTGTCTGCCTAAGTTCCCCCCTTACAGTGGAGAAGCGTTGTCACAGTAGTTTTCCTCATTGTGTCCTCCATCACTTACTGTAATTTACACCATACTCTTAAAATAAATTATGTGTAGCACATATGAACTTTGCCACAATCATTCCAATCTTATGTAATTTTAATTGGATTAAAAATATTTAATTAAGTATCAAGTCTTACCTTGATAGTAGTAGTTATAACACCCCAAATATATTTTCCCCAGATGTATACATCTTCAAACCACTGAACTGAAGTTGGAAAACAAAAATAAATATGGAGATGCTAAAATAAAAGAGATATTATTTGTAATATCTAGATTCTCAGTTTAATTTTTGAGAATTAAGTGAAATGAGGTATTTTTAGTCACTTAAGGATATTGGGAGTAAAGATGGATTTTATAATTGAGTAATTATTTCTACTTAATGCACTATATGCAGTAAATTATTATAATCACTTTAGCTAAAAATGGCATTGAAAGTAAATGCCAAATTGACCATATGCTGTGCCCTTGTGTAGCAATTTTTCTCACAATTTCTCGTCTAAGTGTAATCACCTGAGTGATTTTTCTATTGAGCCTCTCAGATTATTTATCAGTTTCATGTGCATTTTTGGAAATTATCCCACCATACATTATATTTCTGCCCTAGATATCTTTCTGAAATCTTTATCCCTCTCCTTTTTTGATGTTTTTGAGAGTAGTAATTCCCTGAAACAGTATTTTTCTTTTTGACTTACTTTTCTCTGTGAATGCTTTAAAAATTTATCGTGCAATCAAAACAGATAATGCTCTGGTTGAGGAACTATAAATAAGATCAAAACAAATTAACAATTAGATAATTGTTTGGATCCTAATGAGTATTTCCTTTTAGGAGAGGAAACACAAAGTCAAAAATCCGTGAGTAACCTTTATATAAAGAATGGTATTCAAAATGCTATTAAGTCATTAACTTCGGTAAATAGGCATTTAACCTTTGTCAAAATGCAACTGTGTTTAACCTTTGTGTTTAAAATAGTGATTCTATTAGGTATGCTTCAATTGCTGCTGATAGAATCGGAAGCAAGCTGCCTCTTGACCTGAAATATCAACTAATCCTTATGTGACCTTTGCAGGAAGTTAAGTCAAAGTTTATTGAACTTTATTTTAAATATAGCTCTTTTCCTTTTTTCAGACCTTTGCATAAATCTCACCTTCTGATCAGTGAGGGTGATTCCAAAATACGGCAATGCAAAGTTGATGTTGTTGTATTTGCAGTATTTTTGAAAGTTGCAAGCAAATAAAATTCTCTTCAGAAAGTGTGTTGCAACAGCATTTCCAGACAAATTTTACGAACTCAGGAAATTCAGATTAACATTTGTACTTTTGCTATAGAAAAGCACAATTCTAATGTCTCACCGTTTAACTCCTTGTTATTTATAGTCATGGAGGAATAAAAGACATGATTTGATTGCCTTATTATGGACACACCAGTTGAGTAGAAAGAATTGCTTCAAACAGGAAGACACATGTTTCTCTGCCCATATGCATCAGTTACTCTTCCTGACCCACTGATATGCTTCAAGTAGTTTTCCTCTTAAATTAGCACACGCATCTCTGACTTGGGTGCTTTTTACAACAGATCCTATATTTGCAAGTATCTCCAGGGAAGGTGTGTTTTTCTGAAAGATACTTCCCGGCACAACTAAAAGGTTTTCAGGAGCCTTTGAAAATCTAGACTAAAAACTACAGTTTTTCATAAATAGAAACCAGAGGAAGATGAGTGAACTGAGTCCTGCTGTCCTTGATTGCCTTTTCCCTCTGGTGAGGAGGTCTTCGGATAAACATTAGGAGTCCTGGAGTGGCCTTCCAATGTAAAATCAATCCTAAAGGACGAAGTACGGGAGAACACGCTTCCCTTTTTAAGGAGAATGCACCTGATCTTTTAGAATGTTTCTCTGTAACACAGTCTTTGGCAATGTGGTAAGACCAATCCTTTTACTTGTACCCTACATATTCTATAAATTTCAGATGCATAAGGTTCCAAACTCCTCACCTTTCAGAGACAGAAAGCAAAGCCTTAAACAGTGGTTCTCAACCTTCCTAATGCTGCAGCCCTTTAATACAGTCCCTCATGTTGTGGTGACCCCCAGCCATAAAAGTATTTTTGTTATTTCCTTCCAAGTAACTCATAAATGGAGGTATATTAAAGAAAACAGCTCATTTTTTTTGTACATTTTCATTTTGAGAATCATTTAGGACTCATGTCCCCCAAATATTTACTTTTCAAAGGTATCTTTAGAAAGCTGAAGAGTGAATTAATTTTTTTTTTTAAGTTTCTTATACATGTAATATGTTCTAAATACAAAATTTTACTACGGTCCATTCTGCACAGCGACAAAAAAATATTCTCTTGTAATTCTGAACTGCAAATGTGTTTTGCCCAAAATATATGAATATCAACAAAGTTAAAAAAAATACAGTATAGGCTTGGCGCCTGTGGCTCAACGGGCTAAGGTGCCAGCCACGTACACCTGAGCTGGCAGGTTCAAATCCAGCCCGGGCCCGCCAAACAACAATGACGGCTGCAACCAAAAAATGTCCGGGCATTGTGGCGGGTGCCTGTATTCCCAGCTACTTGGGAGGCGGAGGCAGGAGACTTGCTTGAGCCCAGGAATTGGAGGTTGCTGTGAGCTGTGATGTCACAGCACTCTATCCAGGATGACAGCTTGAGGCTCTGTCTCAAAAAAAAAAAGAAAAAAAAATACAGTATATACCCTATGTGATTCATATCATTAAGCTAA
>CAUYRH010004276.1:0-16946 GCA_963574655.1 Perodicticus potto | reverse complement strand
GCTATTTGATCTTTGACAAGCCAATTAAAAACATTCAGTGGGGAAAAGACTCCCTATTTAACAAATGGTGCTGGGTGAACTGGCTGGCGACCTGCAGAAGACTGAAACTGGACCCACACCTTTCACCATTAACTAAGATAGGCTCTCACTGGATCAAAGACTTAAACTTAAGACATGAAACTATAAAAATACTAGAAGAAAGTGCAGGGAAAACTCTCAAAGGAATCGGCCTGGGTGAATTTTTTATGAGGAGGACTCCCCAGGCAATTGAAGCAGTATCAAAAATACACTACTGGGACCTGCTCAAACTAAAAAGCTTCTGTACTGCTAAGAACACACAGTAAGTGTAGTGTGCAGACAGCTCTCAGATGGGAGAAAATATTTGCAGGTAATTCCTCCAACAAAGTTTTAATAACCAGAATCCACAGAGAATTCAAAAGTATTAACAACAAAAGAACAAGTGATCCCATCTCAGGGTGGGAAAAGGACTTGAAGAGAAAATTCTCTAAAGAAGACAGGCGCACAGCCTACAAGCACATGAAAAAATGCTCATCATCCTTAATCATCAGAGAAATGCAAATCAAAACTACCTTGAGATATCATCTAACTCTAGTAAGATTAGCCCACATAACAAAATCCCAAAACCAGAGATATGCTGGCATGGATATGGAGAAAAGGGAACACTTGCTGGTGGTAATACAAACTAATATATTCCTTTTGGAAGGATGTTTGGAGAATACTTAGAGATCTACAAATAGATCTGCCATTTAATCCTATAATTCCTTTCCTAAGTATATATCCAGTAGCCCAAAAATCACATCACAATAAAGATATCGTAACCAGAATGTTTATTACAGCCCAATTCATAATTACTAAGTTGTGGAAGAAGCGCAAGTGCCCATCGACCCATGAATGGATTAATAAATTATGGTACATGTATTCCATGGAATGCTATGCAGCCTCAAAGAAAGATTGAGACTTTACTTCTTTCATGTTTACATGGATGGAGCTGGAACATATTTTTCTTAGCAAAGTATCTCAAGAATGGAAGAAAAATTATCCAACGTACTCAGCACTAATATGAAGCTAATCTATAGCTTTCATATAAAGGCTAAAACCCAGTTATTGCACAAGAAATGGGGAAAGGGGCAAGGGAGGGGAGGGGGGAGGATGGGTGGAGGGAGGGTGATTGGTGGGATCACACTTACGGTGCATCTTACAAGGGTACAAGTGAAAATTACTAAATGCAGAATATAAATGTCTTCATATAGTGATTAAAAGGCCATGAAGGTTATGTTAAATAGATCAAGGAAAATATTTCAGATTGTATATGAAGTCAGCACATTGTGCCCCATGATTGCATCAATGTACACAATTATGATGTAATAAAAATTAAAAAAAAAAGAAACGCCGTTCAATTTTTTTGTGCAGTATTTTCTTTGGTAGTTAGTAACCACTTGTGACTATGTTGTTTTTCAAAGGTAGTTCTGGAATCAGCAACATTTAATCCTGAAGCAGATGCAGGAGAACCCTGTGAAAGTCCAGGGTGCGAGATACGCTCTCCGCGCCCAAGCTGGCCAGGAAGCCGCTTTTCCCTAAACTCTGCACAGTCCACTTTCCCAAGCAAACTTAGAGTAGACGAAAGAACCTAAAAGGCAAAGAGTAGACAAAATCCAGCTCAGAAGAACACCATAAAGCATTCAGGATTTGAGACATTTCCAAATGCTAAGTCTGTGCTCTGTGACATTAGAAAGTTAAGGTTCCTTTTTTTTTTCTTTCTTTTTTTTTTTTTTTTTTTTGTAGAGACAGAGTCTCACTTTGTCTCCCTGGGTAGAGTGCTGTGGCGTCACAGCTCACAGCAACCTCCAACTCCTGGGCCCAGGCAATTCTCTTGCCTCAGCCTCCCAAGTAGCTGGGAGCACTGGAGCCAACCACACCTCTAGCTATTTTTTTGTTGCAGTTTGGCAGGGGCCGGGTTTGAACCCGCCACCCTCGGTATATGGTGCCGGCACCCTACCCACTGAGCCAAAGGGCCGTCCAGGAAGTTAAGGTTTCAATCGAGTCACAGTATGATGTTTAGGCTATTGTTTCTGTTGTGTTTTTCTCCTTCCGCGCTCCTTCCTTGAATGGAGAATTTCAAGTGCACGTGACAACCTAAAGACCGGAGTCTCTAGTGGCTAACTGAACTTGACCTCTTCTGTTGCCATGGGGAAATGATACTCATCCAGTAAGTGATCAGCCCAAACTATATTTAAATTCTCCTGTATAGGCCTACACATCTCTCTCCAAACTAAAAATGGTAATCACTAACATTGAGCACCTACTGCATACCCGGCGAGGTGGGTTGTCCTCTGCACCCCAGTTCCAACCTACAAGAAAACTTTGAACCATGTTCTATTAATGCCACACCCATTTGGTGGTAAAGGAAGAGAAGCTTATTCGTGTAACTTACACAAGATCACACAGCTAGGAAGCAAAGGATCTGAATTCAAATCTGAGTTTAATTTACCACCCCCTCAACACCCATAAACTTTCAGAAAAACGTTTGAAAACTCTTCAAGGAGTTTTCCTGTGTGCAAGGAAAACTGCAGGAAGTCCATGGGTTCCAAACACGGCAGGTTCTATAGGTTTGTTCTTAAGTTGAATTGGTATGTAAGTTGGAGCAGGTAATTTACCTATTACCTGTAATAGCCTCCATTGGTGAGCTGTATGTAAGTCAGGTTGTTTGTAACTCGGGGACTGCCTATACCGGAGCTAGTGGGCAAGACCCATCCTGGAACTCTTCTATCATCTATTACGTGGTCCTTATAGAAAAGAATGTTATGGCCCCTACGTAATCTGTGTCCTGAGAATGGGGACATGGAATATACTCGTACACTACTGGAGTATATTCCATGTGCCCCTTACCCGTGTGCATGATGCAGGGTCAGCCAACACAATGTCAGGTGTGACTGATCAGACGTAACGGAGCGTCTGACATCAGTGACGTCAGCACACTTCACAACATAGCTGGGAGGTAGGGAGAGAGGCGTCATCTCTGTAGAACATACAAGTTAGAGCTCTGGATGGCACTGGCTTCCTGTGTGTCCCACACATTCAGAAGATCCCAGCACTTGAGGGTTTCCATGATCCCCCCAGCACATGGGGTTTCATTAATTATTGATTAAAACATTTACTAATTTGATCTTCATGTTTTGTAAGTAAAGCCTGACAGGACAATGGAGCAGGCACGAGGGCTGGAACCTCAGCTCCAGGGTCTGTCCCTGGCTGCCTCCCTGGTCCCAACTCTTTGGCCACCTGGTGCCCATGGCCATGTCCAGCAACTGGTGCCACCACCACTGAGGGATCCCTCGCAATGGCATGGAAAGGGCTTCCTTTTTTTTGTTTTTTATTTATTTATTTATTTATTTGAGACAGAGCCTCAAGCCGTCACCCTGGATAGAGTGCTGTGGCAACACAGCTCACAGCAACCTCCAATTCCTGGCCTCAAGTGAGTCTCTTGCCTCCACCTCTCAAGTAGCTGGGACTGCAGGCGCCCGCCACAATGCCCGGCCATTTTTTGGTTGCAGCCGTCATTGTTGTTTGGTGGGCCCAGGCTGGATTCGAACCTGCCAGCTCAGGTGTACGTGGTGCCTTAGCCCGTTGAGCCACAGGCGCCGAGCCTTTTTATTCTTTTATTATTGCAAAAGAATTCATGGTCAGGTTCTCTTGAGTAACAGTTGGCCTTGAGGTATTGAGAAACCTAATTCCATTAATAAAAATCTATTTGTGGGGCAGCACCCGTAGCTCAGTAAGTAGGGTGCCAGCCACATACGTTGAGGCTGGCGGGTTCAAACCCAGCCTGGGCCAGCTAAAACAACAATAACAACTGCCAAAAACAAAAAAGAAAGAAAGAAAAATAGCTGGGTGTCGTGGCAGGCGCCTGTGGTCTCAGCTACTTGGGAAGCTGAAGCAAGAGAATCACGTAAGCCCATGAGTTTGAGGTTGCTGTGAGCTGTGGCGCCACAGCACTCTACCCAGGGCAAGAGCTTGAGACTGTCTCAAAAAAAAAGAATGTATTTGTGCACAACTAGAATGAATGTTCTTCCAGGCAAGGCTCTTTGTCTGTTTCGGTCACTGCTGTGCCCCAAATGCCAACAACAGTGTCTGGAACATTAAAAAAAATGTTGAATGAATAAACCACTGACTTCTCAGAAGTGTTCTCCAGAAGGCAAGGCCTGCATCTTTCTTCATATTCCTCTCAGAACCCGGCACAAAGCTGAGGACGTGACAGGAACTAGGTGAATTCCTGCTAGTGGATCAATTCAACTGGTTATGTGTTTGGGCAGGCAAAACCAAATGGATCATCTTTATACTCAGTGAAGTCACACTTGCCATAGCTTTACTTAAGTTTCTGCACAACTGATAGGTGTCAAGGGCTATGCCAAGAACACCATTCAAATGCTTATTGATGATGACCTTGAAATAAGTGGTTGGGGTGAAGCCTCAGCAAGAAGGAACCTGATAAGCAGCCTCTTCCTTTGGCCTCTGTCTGGCCAAGTTCCTTATTTTGCCTTGGGTGGAGGACTCGAGGCCCGGCATACCAGCTGCTCTTGGGCTCACAGCCGCAAAGCCCTGGGCAGAAAGGCAGGAAGCTGCGGTGGCGAGCAACGGTAGTCAGGGCCTGGCAGCATTTCACAGATTTCACGGAACATGGACGCAGCTCTTGTAAAGGGCTGACCACAGAGCCAGCAGCAGCTTGCGTTCTTTGCCCGGCTTACCCGAAACATTGTGCCCGGGAGTCTGTGACGCAGAGTTTCAGCAGGAATGTCTGCTGGGCAAGCCAGCTGTTCCTGTCCTCAATGAGCACTTAATTTCCACCAGGACACGTTCAATTGCAGAGGACTGTCAGAACTAAAGCTTTAATGATTCTGCACCCAACTTCATCCATACATATATTATCCTTTTACCACTGGGGGAGTGAGGTTGCTTAGTCTAGAAAAGGGATGTTGAAGAACCATATTAACATTGTGTCAGTATCTAAAAACACAATTGTTTTTTAATAAGAAAATTCTCAATCAAATGCTCCGGTTTAACATTTGGAGACGAGGCATTGATTAGACTAAATGGGTGCTTTTTTTGTTTTCTTTGAGACAGAGTCTCCCTCTGTCACCCTGAGTAGAGCGCCATGGCATCGTAGCTCACAGCAACCTCAAACTCTTGGCCTCAAATCGATCTTCTTGCCTCAGCCTCCCGAGTAGCTGGGTCTACAGGTGCCCACCACAACGCTGGGCTATTTTTTAGAGATGGGGTCTCTTGCTCAGGCTGGTCTTAAACTCCTGAGTTCAGGCAATCCACCTGCCTCAGCCTCCCAGTATGCTAGGATTACAGGTATGGGCCACTGCACCTGGCCTAAAATTTTTACATAAAACCTAAAATTCAACATTTGAAGTGAATGGATAAGCTAGTAAGAAACTAAGGAAGTTCCCCAAGAACCAAGTAGAGGTATAAGTTCAGAGAGGCAACCCAGCAAGAATGCTATGACTAATCCACAAGCATCTACCAACCCCAGGTGGCCTGACTTCTGTCTGAACCGTCTTATTTGGGGACCCAGAAAATAAGCCTGATGCGCCATTTGCAAGGGAGTCCAATCAATGAACACCCCCCCCACTCCAAATGTGCACTCAGTTGCATGCACACACAATACACACCCCTGCAGGCACACAGACAGCCCAGGTCCAGGAAGGGGTGAGTGGTGGTAGCCGGGGAGGGAAGAGAATCTAGCAGAGAACAAAGAAATAGGTCTACTTCTGTTTGGGTTCTGGAATGATATTTTCACATCCTCCTTAAGCATCCATGGCCACTGACCTTCATGTCAGTGAGGTTTGCCCAGCCTGGAAAGCCACAGGAGGAGAATTTTAATTTAAAGTGAATCTACATAGCCAGACATTGTGGCGGGCACCTGTAGTCCCAGTTACTAGGGAGGCTGAGGCAAGAGAATCACTTAAGCCCAAGAGTTTGAGGTTGCTGTGAGCTGTGACGCCACGGCACTCTACCAAGGGCGACATAGTGAGACTCTGTCTCAAAAAAGAAAGAAAGAAAGAATAAATAAATAAATAATGTGAATCTAGTTTGATAATGTCTTCAGAGCTAGGCAGAAGCAAACACAAATTTAATACTTTCTGGAAATACGTACACTCGAACCAACTAGGCCTTAAATAATCTTCATAGTGGAATTCCAAATAGTATGAGCTCACATTCAAAACTTATAAAACACACAAGAACGTAAGATACCAAGAAGAATGGACAGAAAGAAAAAATAATATTATCATACCCCAAAGTGTTTCAACTATGGCAATTATCATATAAAATATAATGGCTATAATCAAAAATGAAAGAGTAAATATCAGATTAGAGCAATTAAAGAGTAAGGGAATGGGATTAAAGATATTCCTGAAGATACTGCTAAAAATATACCCTACAAGAACAAAATATAAAAACAAAAGTACAGAAAAGTAAGATGGGGTGGCACCTGTGGCTCAAAGGAGTAGGGCGCCCGCCCCATATACCAGAGGTGGTGGGTTCAAACTCAGCCCTGGCCAAAAAAAAAACTGCAAAAAAAAAAAAAAAAAGAAATAAAAGTAAGACACATAGTAGAAAGGCCTTAAATAATTGAATTGGCATTTAGAATACAATAACAAAAGTTATAGGGAATAGACAATATTGTGAAGGGTAAGTCTGAGAATTTTGAGAATTGATACGATATACCCAGCAAGTCCAAAGAGTCCTAAACAAAATTATTTTTATTTTTACTTTTAATTTTTTTTTTTAAGATAGAGTCTCACTCTGTCACCCTCGGTAGAGTGCCATGGCGTTATAGCTCACAGCAACCTCAAACTCCTGGGCTCAAGAGATCCCCTTGCCTCAGCCTCTCAAGCAGTTGGAACTACAGGTGCCCAGCACGACACTTGGCTAATTTTTCTATTTTTAGTAGAGATGGGCACCTGAGCTCAAGCAATCACCCGTCTCGGCCTCCCAGAGTGGTAGGATCACAGGAGTGAGCCACTGTGCCTGTAATAATAATTTTTAATGAATGTACAAAGAGCTAGAAACAAAAGACAAATTATTTACAAAAGAATGAAAATAAATAAATAGCTGATTTCTCAACAGCAAAAGCGGAAGTGAGAAAACTGCAGACTGATGTCATTAATATTAATTCTGTGAGAAAAGAAGAATAACCCTGGAGTTGCCTGCCCAGAGAAACTGTCTTGTAAGAAAAAGAGTCTCAAAGGAGGAGGGCGCTGGTCCCATATGCTGGAGGTGGCAGGTTCAAACCCAGCCCCTGCCAAAAACCACAGGGGGAAAAAAAAAAAAAAGAAAGAAAAGAAAAAGAAAAGGAATAAAATTGAGACATTGGCAGAAAAACAAAAACTGAGAATGATTATCAACACTCTCTCAAAAATCCTAAACTATGCACTTTTCAAGAGAAGACTGAGATACACGAAAGTTTGGTGAAAAAACAAAATGTGGGAAAACCTAATTTGAAACATAGATTATGTGAACCAATATAATGTGTAATGCAAGAACTTAAAAATTACTGATGGCGTGTGAAGTGTGACTAGTTCTCTGATTTGGGAGGAGAATAAAATTCATTAATTAACTTTGAATTCTGTAAAGTATTCATGTTAAATAATCAAAGGCAGGGGACAATTTCATTGGAAATTCATATTGGAAGGTGACCGTCATTTAACTGTCATCAAATGAAATGGTGTTCGAGCAACTTTGATGAGATGGACTTTAAAACATACATTATTTTTGTAAAAATCTAACTACTATGTTCTTAATAATTTCAAAAAATGAAAACTACTTTTTTAATTTAATTTTATTTTTTAAATTGAATAAAATTAATATGAGGGTATAATTTTTAGGTTACATTCTTCTCACTTCCAGGGCAAAGTTTCATTTGTGGAAGAGCCCCTCACCCAGGGGGCATGGTATACACCCTCACAATGTGCACACTAGGTGAGATCCCGCCTCATCCCCCCCACTTCTGTCAAACATTCTCCCCCCTCCTCACTCCTGCTTCCCTCTACCCCCAAACTGGAGTATGTTAGTGTTTCATTGTTCTTATGAGCAGGTGATTGCTTATATGTTGATTTCATATTACTATAGAGTACATTGGATATTTATTTTTCCATTCTTGTGATACTCTACTAAGAAGAATGTATTTCTTTTGTTTGTTTGTTTTTTTGTTTGAGACAGAGCCTCAAGCTGTCACCCTGGGTAGACTGCTGTGGCATCACAGCTCACAGCAACCTCCAACTCCTAGGCTCAAGTGATTCTCCTGCCTCTGCCTCCCAAGTAGCTGGAACTATAGGCACCTGCCACAACGCCCAGCTATTTTTTGATGGCAGCCGTCATTGTTGCTTGATGGGCCCAGGCTGGATTCGAACCTGCCATCTCAGGTGTATGTGGCTGGCACCTTTGCTGCTTGAGCCACAGGCACTGAGCCAAGAAGAATGTATTTCAACTCTACCCAGGTAAATGTAAAAGATGTAAAGTGTCCATCTTTTTAATGGCTGGATAATATTCCATGGTATACATATACCACAGTTTGCTGATCCATTCATGGGCTGAGCGGCACTTAGGTTCCTTCCATGACTTGGCAATAATGAATTGAGCCACAATAAACATTCTAGTGCAAAGGTCTCTGTGGCAAAATGATTTTTGTTCTTCTGGGTAAATACCTAGTAATGGGATGGCAGGGTCTGAAAACTACTTGTTGATTTTATTTTATTTTTATTTATTTATTTATTTATTTATTTTTTGAGACAGAGCCTCAAGCTGTCACCCTGGATAGAGTGCTGTGCATCACAGCTCACAGCAACCTCCAATTCCTGGGCTCAGCGAGTCTCCTGCCTCTGCCTCCCAAGTAGCTGGGACTACAGGCGCCCACCACAACGCCCAGCCATTTTTTGGTTGTAGCTACCATTGTTGTTTGGTGGGCCCGGGTTGGATTCGAACCCGCCAGCTCAGGTGTACGTGACTGGTGCCTTAGCCGGTTGAGCCACAGGCGCGGAGCCTACTTGTTGATTTTAAAGTGAACTGATCTTTTAATGACTTTGTTGTGTCTGCTTTTTGTTGGAAAGCATTTGAATATTCGGTTGCAGCTGATCCTGTAGATGGGCATCAGTCATTTGTGACCTTCAGGGCATCTTGATTTGGGTTGAGTAGGAGATTGTAGATTTGAAGCAATAAGTGGTTGAAAAGTAAGCATTTATCAGGCATGTTGCCAAAGGCCTGCATATTCTAATGCGTTTTCCATATTTCAAGTGGATTTTTGTTAACATCAAACAATGACTTTAAACTGTCACCTACTGAGAGCTCCACCAATTCTGTCTGTAGTTGTTTAGATGCCTTGGTAACATCAGCTAGGTGAGGCTGAAATGCTAATTTGAGTGTGATGTCAGGATTCTCAAAGTCAATGTAATTTTCATTGTATTCTCCAGTTAATAGGTCTACAACAGCTGCATATTCTTCAAATAATTTACATATATCATCCTGCGTATCAGTGACCTTTGCTAACTGGGGAAGATGTTTATTGAGATTTCCTTTTGAAGAAGTGTTTTGAAAAAAAGAAAGCTTTCTTCAAAGTGCTTGGACTTTTTGTTTTGCCACATAGCATATGTAGACTTAGTTTGTCCTTGCAAAGAAATATTCATGATATCACACAGATAGGCTGCATTCCTATAGAAATCTTGTTTCAATAATTCACGTTGCTAATTCTGTTCTTCATAAAATTTAATTGTCTGTTCTCATGGAGATAAAATTTGGCCAACACCTGTCCTTGAAATTAACAACACATTTTAGAATGATATGGCAAATCCGCACTGAATACCTCATAGTTCAACTTTAGCATGTTAGATGATGCTGTGCTGCATTTGCACAAACATAGTTATAAAAACTTATGACTTGTTGCAAAGTGGCATCTAAAATAGTAGCTTTAGCATGAGATTTTGCTGATGCAAGATACAAGGAAAAGAAATATGAGCATCTGGATCTGTTATACATTTTTGATCTGCAAAATGCCCTTCATGTTTTCCTGTCATGGAAGGTGCACCATCTGTACATACACTCACTAAATTTACCAAATTCAGTCCAACTTCATGACACTTATCTTGCAAGTTGTTGAAGATATTTATTTCCCATGTTCTATTCATAAGCGTACCCAAAGTGAGTAACTCTCCCTAGCAAAGAAAATCTTCTACTGGGCGGCACCTGTGGCTCAAAGGAGTAGGGCGCCAACCCCATATGCTGGAGGTGGCGGGTTCAAACCTGGCCCTGGCCAAAAACTGCAAAAAAAAGAAAATCTTCTACTGTGACCTGAATGAAGTATAAAACCTGAACTGATTCAGTAGTATGAGTTGATTCATTCAAAGCAATTGAGTAATACACTGTATGTTTTCCTTTTGAAGTACTTCATGAGGTTGTTCTGTTAAGTTGAAGGTTAATTCAAGCTGCTGATCAGTTACGATTCTCCTTGAAAAAGACAGCTGCTTATACTTTGAAATATTATCAGGGTCTAAGCATCCTCCAATTTCAACAATGCATTCTTTCACAACTTCTATATCACTGAGTGTCTTCCCATTTTTCCCGAATATATAATCTACTTTATAAGTTGCTTCAGTGGCTTTATTTCCAGATCTCATTGCTGCTTGACAGAAGTGTCATCACCAGCTGGCCAATGAGTGGATTAATCCCGAATCTCATTCTCAGCCTCTCTCCTTAGGACCATGCTTAGATCTGGTTCCCTGAAAGCAGAAACTGAGGCAGGGATTTGGGTGTCTGTGATTTAGTGAGGAAATACTCTCAGGAGAAAGTGAGTGAGGGAAGCAGGGATGTCATCTCAGCTGGAGTCCAGCTTCCACCTGCTACTAGGGGGGGCGCTCCAGAGCAAAGACAGTAATGCAGGGTTATCACATGCTCAGGCAGGGAAGCCAGCTTTTGTAACCCTGTGTCAGGCTATAAAATTTTTGAAAAGCAAACTGATGAAGAAAACTTCTGGAAGACTGTTTTTATAAAGTTCAAAGTCAAGCAAAAGGAATAATGCTTAAGGAGTCATGCAAACGTGGCAAAAGCTAAACAAGAAACAAGGGAATTGATTCTGTGCAATTCAGGATGGCTTCTTCAGGAGAAAGAGAATCACGTGAGCGCTGAGAGCAGAGTGCGGGATGTTTAATGATGCCAACCTCATTAATAACATGTTGTTCATTAGATTCCTTTCCACATATCTAAGAGTTCACTTTTGTTTGTTTCTTTTTTTTGAGGGGGGGTTGCAGTTTTTGGCTGAGGCCGGATTTGAACCTGCCACCTGCAGTATATGGGGCCGACTCCCTATTCCTTTGAGCCACAGGTGCCTCCCATGAGTTCACAGTTTTGAAATGAAAAATAGAAGTCAGTAGATACAATCCTTCACCTAAGTTGGTTACAACCTAGTAAGGGAAGTCAGACACCAAAATAAACTATAATGCAAAATAGGCAAGATCATTGCCTCAGAGAAACAAGGGGTTAATTATAACTGGGAAGATCAGGAAAGGCCTGTGACAGCTGGGATGAGACTTGAGTTGATTTTTATTTTTATTTATTTATTTTTAGTAGCTTCTGGTTAGTAGCCCTTTGTCAGATTCATAACATATAAACATCTTCTCCCATTCAACATTGATTTATGAGATCCTGCTGCTGATTTAAATCATCAAGGGTTTAAGCCCGTGACTATAACACAAGGCAAAATAATACTTAGCACAACTTCGGTAAATTGAGTTGATTTGTAATGGAGACGAGAGGGAAAGGAAGAAAGCGGTTGTCCAGGCTGAGTAGACCTTAGCAAAGCAGAGAGGAGTTAAAGAAAGTGCTGGAAAAGGAGGAAGATGATACGAGATTCCAGGTCTTGATCGCCCTTCCTCTCTGTGCTGTTAGAATAATTCCTGCCGGACCTAGCATCTCGTCATTTTTCCCAGTGAAATAGAAGGAACGCAGCTTCTGAGCATAGAGAAAGGTGCCTTTCATTCGCCACTCTGCAGTCATTCACCGATTTTACAATCATCAACCTCACCTCATTCTCCTCCTGTGCAAAATGGAGACACCACAGTCACCCCATAGAGTTATTTCCAGATATGAAGAATGCGGGCAACGTTTGCTCTGTTATCCTTATCACAGCCTACCAAAGGCTGGATTTTTATTTTTAGGGCACTTGCTTTAAGTCCTGCGTAGAACGTAGCATTTCTAGCTTTCTTGAGCTCAGATAGAAAGTGACCTCAACGTCAACCCAGCCATGATGGGGGTATGACTTTAGGGAAGTTGTTTAACCTCCCTGAGCCCCAGTGTTCTCAACTGTAAAGGCGAGAGGAAGAGTGAATGAAAAGTAGGTTGATTGAAGCATTGTTGCAATGCAAAAGCATTGTTGAAGTTGTAGGATGCTTAGACCCTGATAGTGTTGCAAAGTATAAGCCGCTGTCCTTTTCAAGGAGAATCGTAGCTGATCAGCAGCTTGAATTAACCTTCAACTTAACAGAACAACCTCATGAAGTACTTCAAAAGGAAAACATACAGTGTATTACTCAATTGCTTTGAATGAATCAACTCATACTACTGAGTACGGGGTTCATATTGCTGGGCAGTTGTGGCTGCTTGAGAACATAACCAGGGAAGATTTCTGAATCTGCTTTTAGCCTCCATGGGAGAGCAGGTCCTGACCAGTTCACCTGATCAGTGTGCCAAGAACAAGGCTGTGCTGCTCCCCTTCCAAATCCCCGTGAAGTCAGAGGCAAGGTGAAACAGCACATCAGCTGTCCAGACAGCCTAAATAACCAAAGCTGTGATGAACTCCCTGCTCACCTACCGTTTTCTATCATTTAAGTAAACAAGTCAGTTTATGGCTTAGGCAGATTTTAACCTTAACGTGAATGTCACAGAAGAGCTAAGTGTACTTTTAGGAAATGTCCCCCTTTGAGTTCATATCGAAGGTGACATCATGCAGAGACTTCCAGAAGGAGAGGAATCTTTTCTGGAGGAAAGTTTTGACCTTTAGAGAGGAGTGTTGAACAGCCTCTCCTCATTTCAAGCAGAACGTTGGGCCCCAACTTTGCCAATCAATGCCCATCATAATTAGATGTGAAACCCTGATTTGGTGTATGAGTCACCTCACCTAGTAGAGACCAACCTCCCTGGGAGGGGGAAGGAAGGGGATGAGTCAGACAATAACTACCTTAGAATCTGTGCTGAAAACTCCCCCTACTTAACTCAAACAACCAAGGGGCTTTTTCCTTTGTTTAAAAAAAAAGAAAAGAAAACAAAAAACCCACCAACACACCAATGGGATTTCAGAAGCTAATTTCTAAATTGTCACATCCAGAATTCCTTTGGAGGAAACTTTCAGGTGTTCATTTGTTTCCACTTTTTATTTGGGGAATTTCTAAAGAAGCAGAAAGAATAATAGAAGGAACTGCCATGCCCTAACCATCATGCTGCTGCAGCAATGAGTTCGTGGACAATCTCATTTCATCCAGACCCTCTCCTCTCTCACTCCACCCTGCAGGTGTTACTGAGGCGTATCTGATCCACCATATAATTTCATCAGTAAATTCAATAGGGTTGGTAAGCTTGTGTTTCTCAAGTTAAGCCAAGGCCAAGCAATGGTTTTGCCAACATTAATAACCCAACTTTGATTACTTTTCTGTCACAGACCTTAACTTGTCTTAGGTCATCCTAGGAGTTAGTGACAGAGTCGGGGCCTAAATCTAGGCAATCTTGCTCAACCCAGAAGATAGGCTAACTACACATGGCACCCTTGACAAATTACAGTAATACTGAATGTACAAGGTAAGTGTGAGCTTTTGTAATAAACTCAACAGATATTTTATTAAGCACCTGGCTTTGCTCAGAATAACCAATTACACATGAATAATGTCTTGAAACGTAAGAAACCCCTTTAAGCTTTCTGATAGCCCTCTATGAGGTATTACTGTGCATACTTTATAAAGGAAGAAGCTAATGTTCTGAACAGCCAAATAAATTTCTCAGACATTGAGTAGCAAGCGAGCAAAGGCTCAAACTCTGACTTCAAGATCAATGTTCCTTCCAATAGATTAGAGATGTTTCTATCAGTAAAAGTGCTTAGGCTCGGCACCCGTAGCACAGTGGTTACGGCTCCAGCCACATACACCGAGGGTGGCAGGTTTGAACCCAGCCCAGGCCAGCTAAACAACAATGACAACTGCAACAAAAAAAGAGCCAGGCATTGTGACAGGTACCTATAGTCCCAGTTACTTGGGAGGCTGAGGCAAGAGAATTGCTTAAGTCCAAGAGTTGGAGTTTGCTGTGAGCTGTGACCCCATGGCAGTCTACCGAGGGCGACATAGTGAGACTCTGTCTCAAATAAATAAATGCATAAGTAAATGTGTTTAGAAGGAGAGAGTATTGTATAAATGGAAGTTAATACATTCTCCTTGTCTATCAAAAGAAAAAAAAAGACAGTTTTAGGAAATAGTATATCAACTCCTTGCCTCCTTGCAAATGACTTATGGATATCTAAAAGGTTCTTCTGAGGATGATTTACTGGCAATTCACACAGTGGTGATGAACTCAAGTCCCCAGAGAGACAAGATGTGCTCAAGAGCTGTGGCTCCTATCTCCGGCTGTGGACCACCACCAGTCCACAGCCTGTTAGGAACCAGGCCATGCAGCCAGAGGTGAGCCGCAGGAGAGGAGAGAAGCTTTACATGTATTTACAGCCGTGCCTCATCACTCACATCTCTACCTGAGCTCCACCCCCAATCAGATCAGAGGCAGCATTAGATTCTCCAATGCATGTGAATCCCCCTGTAAACTGCACATCTGTGGGATCCAGGGGGTCTAACTCCTGAGGATCAGAGGTGGAGCAGAGGTCATGATGCTAGCAGCTGGGGGCGGTTGCAAATGCAGATTCTCACCAGCAGAGAGGTTTGACCATAATAAATCAGTTGCTTACAGACTCACATCAAAATCATCCCTTGCCCCCAGCCTGAGGGAAAACCGTCTTCCATGAAACCAGTCCCTCGTGCCAAAACGGTTGGGGACCACTCCTCTAGAGAAAATGAGGGTTCTTATAAGAAACTCTGAATTACAATAGCCACTCCCCTTCACCGTGGCCCCATTAACCCCAAGTCTATCACTCAGAAGAGCAATAAGGGGATCTCCAGAGACCAGACGAAAAATAAAACAAGCCTTTCAATTGTATCTCCTATAGTTTCAGAGAACACATTCACGGGGCACTTGTTCCTTCAGTCTGCGTCTCCAACATGATCCTGCTGGTGCCAAGGGAACAAGACGAGAAGGGGGTGCGGTTTCCTGCCATCGCCACTCCAGCAGGCTCTTACAAAATCACCCATTCTTTTACTCAAATCTTATATTTTGAGGCCTCTCATTCAGAATATTGAAATCACCCTTTAATTAAAGCACTCTTCCTGAACATTGAAAAACAATGCATGGGCCAGTGCAATGATTCCTATCTGTAACCCCCACACTTTGGGAGGCCGAGTCAGGAGGATTGCGTGAAGCCAGGAGTTGAAGACCAGGCTGGGCAACGTTGTGAGATCCCATCTCTACAAAAACTAGAAAAGTTAGCTGGGTGTGGTGACACAAGCTTGTAGTCTCAGCTACTTGGGAGACTGAGGTGGGAGGATTACTTTAGCCCAGGAGTTCAAGGTTATGGTAAACTATGATCAGCCCACTGCTCTCCGAACTAAGACGCTGGCTCTAAAAAACAAAAATAAGTAAGGTATGTGTCAATTTCCTTAATTTATCCATGGGGAAAAAAATGTTTATTTTTGTTTATGCTAATTAAGAAGTATTTCCTTAAATTATTTTTACATGAAGTCTGGAAATATATTTCTAAACAAACCTCTACTGCAAACACATTTTAATGTAATTTAGGATTTAGTATGTTCTAGTGCATGACTTCCTGTATTGTACATTTTACCTAAAGAAGTTTTTTTAGAAGTTGTGATTATTTTTTATAGGGTCAAATATTCCGTCAGCTTGAGTGACTTCACCAAGTCAAGATTTTTAATATATATTTTTTAAAATTTTCGCTTAGCCTTTTCCCAGAGATAGGCCAGAAAAATCTGCTTACTTAGAACTACTTTTCAAACAACAGGAAAATTACCCATTTCAATGAGGCAGATAAAGTGTGGTTTCCCCTCTGGGAAGGGACTAATGACGATAAGATGTCTGTCTTCCACTCTGGCAGCCTAGGAAGGCTATGGGGTGGATGGGGGAATTGAAGCAGCAAGGCATTATGGGGAAGTCTAAAGTCTTGTTTATATATGACATGACCTTGTTCCCATTCTCAGTTTTTGCTTCCAGTTCTCAGAGGGTCATGCTCTATGATTGCCTTAATATAAAGTATTAGGCTGGGTATGGTGGCTCATATCTATAATGAAAGTATAGGAGAGGCACTGGGAGGCTGAGGCAGGAGGATAGTGTGAGGTTGGGAATTTGAGACCAGCTGAGCAACACAGCAATACCCCATCTCTACAAAAGATTTTTTAAACGATCAAAGTCATCCCCACCTCCCTCTCCCCAAAAGATAGCCTAAATTCAACGTTTTGTTGTTGTCTCAAAAAAACTAACCAGACATTTTTTTCTAGAGTCAGAGTCTCACTTTGTCCCCCTCAGTAGAGTGCCATGCATCACAGCTCACAGCAACCTCCATCTCTTGGGCTTAGGCGATTCTCTTGCCTCAGCCTCCCCAGTAGCTGGGACCACAGGCGCCCACCACAACGCCCGGCTATTTTATTGTTGCAGTTTGGCTGGGGCTGACACCCTACCCACTGAGCCACAGGCATCGCCCCTTCTCTCCATATCCATGCCGGCATCTGCAGCTTTGGGACTTTATGATGTGGGCCATTCTCACTGGGGTTAGGTGTTAC
>CAUYRH010004275.1:0-16377 GCA_963574655.1 Perodicticus potto | reverse complement strand
TTAACTTTCTCTCTTTTCGTTCTGTTGAGGAGGCTTGCAGTGCTATAAATTTCCCTCTTAGGACTGCCTTTGCAGTATCTCAGATGTTCTTATAATTCATATCTTCATTGTCATTTTGTTCCCAAAATTTGGCGATTTCCTTCTTAATCTCTTCTATGACCCATCTATCATTCAACATAAGGTTATTTAGCTTCCATGTTTTTGTTTGAGTATGCAGATTCCTGTTATTGTTGAGTTCAACTTTTATTCCATGGTGGTCGGAGAAAATGCAAGAAATAATTTCTATTCTTTTAAATGTGCTGAGGTTATACTTGTGATCTAAGATGTGATCAATTTTGGAGTATGTTCCATGAGCTGATGTGAAGAACGTGTATTCAATTTTATAGGATGAGATGTTCTGTAGATGTCTGTTAAATCCAGGTGTTGAATGGTTAAGTTTAAATCTAAAATTTCTTTACT
The DNA here is from genome assembly GCA_963574655.1 of Perodicticus potto. Taxonomy (NCBI): domain Eukaryota; kingdom Metazoa; phylum Chordata; class Mammalia; order Primates; family Lorisidae; genus Perodicticus; species Perodicticus potto. The sequence goes on along the minus strand of CAUYRH010004275.1, from coordinate 15,918 downwards.
TAGCCTCTTATTGGAGGATCTATCCAACACTGCTAAAGGAGTATTAAAATCTCCAACTTCTATGGAGCTGGAGGAAATCAAGTTACTCATGTCTATTAGAGTTTTTCTTATAAATGGAGGTGCATTCTGGTTGGTGCATAAATAGTAATAATTGAAATCTCATCATATTGAATATTACCTTTAAGAAATATGAAATCCTTCCTTATTTTGGTTGGTTTAAAGCCTATTGTATCTGTGAATAAGATTGCAACACCTGCTTTTTTCTGTTTTCCATTTGCCTGGAATAAAGATGACCATCCCTTCACCTTGAGTCTATATTTATCTTTTAAGGTAAGATGAATTTCTTGTATTCAACAGATATCTGGCCTGAGTTTTTGTATCCAGTCAGCCAACTTATGCCTCTTTAGAGGACAATTTAAACCGTTCACATTAATAGAACATATTGATAAATCTGTAGAAAATCTAGTGGACATTTTTAATCCTTTTGTCACAGTGGAATTTGGAATTTGGTAAGAAGTTTCTGGGCGAGAAAACTTTTATGGTAGAGGATTGCACTGGTCATTATGGAGGATAGGTGAGAATATCCTGGAGAGCTGTTTTAGTTATAACAAATTTCTTCAACATGTGGATGTCATTAAAGTATTTAATTTCTCCATCATAAATGAAACTCAGTTTAGTTGGATACAGGATCCTGGGTTGAAAGTTCGTTTGTTTTAGGAGATTAAATGTTGAGGACCATTCTCTTCTAGCTTGAAAGGTTTGATCAGAGAGATCTGCAGTTATTCTAATATTCTTCCCCTTGTAGGTAATGGATTTCTTGCCTCTGGTTGCTTTCAAAATTTTCTTTTTCATCTTAACTTTAGTGAACTTAATTATGATGTGCCTGGGGTATGTCCTTTTTGGGTTGAGTCATGCTGGGGTTCTGAAACTGTCTGCTATCTGAATTTCAGAATCTCTTGGCATGTCTGGGAAGTTCTCTTTCATAATCTCATAAAGAAGAGACTCTGTTCCTTATGATACCACTTTGTTGTTTTCAGGTATCCCTATGAGGCAAATATTAGTTTTCTTCAAGTTATCCCAGAGCTGTCTAAGAGAATGATCCGTTTTCCCTTCCATTTATCTTCCTCTTCTCTTCCTCTTAGGTTTGGGAGCATTTGAAAACTTTGTCTTCGATGTCAGAAATCCTTTCTTCTGCTTAGTGCATTCTGTTACTGAGGAAATCTACTGTGTTTCTCAGATCTTTAAGGGCTGCAACTTCTTGTCTCAATGTCTCAAAGTCTTTGGTTATTCGGTCTTTGAATTCCTTGACTTCTTGAGACAGTTCTTGAAATGCTCCCAGAATTTCTAATTCCAACTTTTCCTCTATTTTATTGATCTTGTTTGTAATCCAAATTCTGAATTCGATTTCTGACATCTTAGCCATCTGTTTATGCAAAGGATCGTCATTTGTGTCCACCAAATTGTTCCTTGGGGAGGTTGATCTAGTCTGGTTGTTCATGTTTCCAGAGCTTTTCCACTGATTTTTCCCCACAATTATTTTGAACCATTTGGCTGGATGAGTAGATAAGGATAAGTTGGGTTGGGGGTTCTAGGAGTAGTGATTGACCAGTCCTTTTCCCAAAAGCTGGGACTGGTGTCTATACCTTTTCCCGTAGAGTTTTGCCAAGCACTTGTACAGTGCTACTGCCTGCAAAACTGGGTGCCTTCTTGGTGTGGTGGGTTTATTTGCTCTGTCTTATTTTAGCTGGTCTCTGTCTGACCCTAGAGAATCAGTTACTCTGTGTTGAGTCTGAATGTGGAGAAATACCAACAGTTAGGTCACCACACACCACACAGGCAACAGTTGGAAAAGGAAAATCAAATCTTCTCACTACCACACACCCAGTGTACTACGTTGGAAAGTCCTCCGGTGATTGGCCCAGTTGAAGAGGTCCCAATCAATTGTCCCAGCCAGCACCAACATCAAATAAAAGAGTTGAAAAATCTCTGGCAACTAGATAGCAGGAGTCTGCTGGCAGCTCTAGTATGACTTGTTCCCGTGTTCTGTGAGCTCACGAGGGCCCCCACAGCAAGTAAATTAGTCTGGGGAGGTTCATGCTTCCTTCCCCACCTTGCCCCTCTGTCACACCCAGTCTCTGGTAACCCTGCAGGGCTGTGATCCAGTTCCCTCCAATGAGCAGATGCTCCAGAGGTTTGCGCCTACTTGGGTCACAGGGCGGGTCTGTGGCTCCTCAGCCAGTCTGCCAGACTCTGTCACTGTTTGGCAGGGGGAGGTGAACTTAACAACCTGGGTACTTGATGGGGGCTGGGGAGATTCACTTAGTTCCAGCCCTGTCCCTGATTGATGTTGCTGATAGAACAGAACAAGTTCACAGAATTTTTCCCTTGTGGGTCAGCTGTCGGGTTGCAAATAGGTCTGACTCAGTCTGTGAGTTTCCAGCCCTTTGTTTCAGTTTTCATCCCCTGAGTTCCAGGTGCATCTGAAGCTGAGTAAAGCTGTCTCTGTGAGGCTTTCTCAGCACATTTATTCTAATCCCCACACCCCGCCCCTGCCGGTACCACCTCAGGCATACCCTTCACTCCCGAGTCCAGTGCCTCTGTGGCAGGACCACTCTGTTGGTGGCTGCCACTGTAGAAGCTGCCCGGCTTCCCCTGGCCCTCCTGAGAGACTGGGAGTGTCTCCTCAAAACATCCCCAGTGGCACAAGCCCCACTGCCATTGTTTCTGCCACTGTGGCTACTGCTCCATGCCTCAGGGAACCGCCTCTCCAGATTTGGCCTCCTGCCGGCTCACTTTCCTTTCACCATTCCCGAGCCGGATAATTAGCACAGATCAGCAAGAGTCCGCACCCGTCCACAACCCTCAAGAAAATGTCCAAGAATCTGGACTCCGTTGGGGACAGACCTCCAGACCTCAGGGTGAGAGTGGAGGGGAGTGCCGGGAGTTCACACTTGCAGGTAGAGAATAAATACAGTTTTATACAGTTTTATGCCTGGCAGGAGAGTGTTATGGCACCCAAGTAGGGAAAGGAGGTCCAGTTTTTAGAGGGTCTCTCCCGTGGAATAGAGGGGGAAGATGTCAGAACTCTGCTTGCTTGTTTGTATGGAGGTATGGAGTATACTGCGAGCCATTCTCATGGGAGAGGGAACTCCTGTCCACTTGGTGATGTGTTCTATGCCTTTTGTTTGTATCCTTGGGGTCGTAGGTCACTCCAGCAGGGTTGATATGTGTTCTTCAACCTTCTCTTTTGGCTCAGATCCAAACCATTGGCTTTCTTGCTAAATTTCTGTCCTTTAACTTTCCTTCTGGACAGGAACCTCTGTGGAAAGCTGGCTACAGACTGCCATCTTGGCTCCTCTCCCCCTTGTGGTTTACTTTTTAAGTGAAGATAAGGACAAGTGGATGAAAGGAGAGGTTTGATTGAAAAAAATGAAGTTGATGTCAATATAGATTTATTGATCCATTTTTTTTCTGTGTTATTTTAATAATATTTTAATTTTTTCCAAAATAAAGAAAAGCATTACCATTAAGAATGGATTGAATTGGAGGAGTTTTGCTGAAGAATGTCTCTTAATTCTTGTGAAATCGTTCCAAGTACATGCCGACATGCACACCAGTTACCAATCATCACTATCTATCAGCTGACATCCTTTGGGTATTCCTTCAATTTTGTTAAAAGTTAAAAAAAAAAGAGTTAAAAAAAAAAAAAGGAGACCCCTGAGTTATAAAAGAAAGTCTTGTAACCTAGCCATTTTATTAATTCTCTTTTCCGTCTTTGCTGGGATCAGTATTTTTCTTATTGATCCATTTTATTCTTTTTTTTTTATTGTTGGGGATTCATGGGTACAAAGAAGCAGGTTACATTGATTGTTTGTGTTATATAAACTCCCTTTTATAAAAGTGTTCCACCCCCAAAAGATGTACCATCTCCTCCCTCCTTCCCTCTTTCTGCTCTCCCCATCCCCCAATATGTTTTATTCTTGTGAAACTGGTGTTTTTTATTTTTATTTTTATTTTTTGAGAAAGAGCCTTAAGCTGTCACCCTGGATGGAGTGCCATGGCACCACAGCTCACAGCAACCTCCAGTTCCTGGGCCCAAGCGAGTCTCCTGCCTCTGCCTCCCAAGTAGCTGGGACTACAGGTGCCCACCACAATATCTGGCCATTTTTCAGCTGTCATTGTTGTTTGGCAGGCCGGGGCTGGATTCAAACCCGCCAGCTCAGGTGTACGTTGCTGGTGCCTTAGCCCGTTGAGCCATAGTTGCTGACCCGAGAGTGGCGATCTTTTATAGAATCAGACCGTTTTTGCATTAGGAATCTGAAGATCATCTTCAGCAGTTCAACTGCTTTGTTTCACATATGATAGAATCTTTGAGGTTCATTGATAAGTGACTTGCCTAAGACCATACAAATAAATTACTCTATATTTTACTTTTATAAACTAAACTTTTTATTAAAGAATAAAGTATATTTGGAAAAATGCAAAAAAAATTCCCAAAGGCACTAGATCTGTGTAATCATCTTCTAGACCAAGATATATAATATTACCAAACACCCAGAAATCTTGTACTACCCTGTTATCATCCAAAGATAACCACTATTCTACTTAAAACATAGTTTAATTTGCTTGTTTTTGAATTTTATATAAATTTGATCCCATAGAATGTATTTGATTTTTGTTTGGCCTCTTTCATTTAACATAATATTTACAAAATTAATACATTTTAATGTTGCAATAGTCTATTTGAGCCACAATACTTAATTCCAGTGTGTGAATCTAACTCAACTTGCTTATTTTCCTATTGGTTTGTTTTATTAGTCGTTTATTTTAAAATATTAATTAAGGGAATTACAAGTGTTGTGTTACATGAATACTTTGGATAATGCTTAAGTCAGGGCTTTTGATGTGCTCATCACCAGAATAGTGTTTATTATACCCAACACATAAGTTTTTATCCCACACACACCCTACTACCCACCCCCTTTCTTGGCTTCTCATGTCCTTTATATTGCTTTGTGCCCATATGTACCCATTGTTTAGCTCCCACTTATTAATAAGAACATATGGTGATTGGTTTTCCATTTCTGAAATACTTCACATAGGATAATGGTCTCCAGTCCCATCCAAGTTCCTGAAAATGACATTATCCTTTTTTGTGTCTGAGTAGTACATATATACCATTTTTTCCACTTATGAATTGATGGCACTTGGGTTGATTCCACATCATTGTAATTGTGAACTGTACTGTGATAAATATTCAAATGCAAGGTTTTGGTTTTTTTTTTTGTTTTCATAAAATGACTTCATTTCCTTTGGGTAGATACCCAGTAGTGAGATTGTTGGATCAAATGATAAGTCTACATTTATTTCTTTGAGGAATCTATATACTGTTTTCCATAGAGGTTCTGCTAATTTGCAGTCTCACCAACAGTGTATAAGTATTCCTTTCTCTCAGCACCCATATCATTATCTATTATTTTTTGCCTTTTAAAAAATGACCATTGTGACAGAGGTAAGTTTTAATTTGCATTTTCTTGATGATTGGTGATGTTGAACATTTTTTCATATGCTTATTGGCCATTAATCTATCTTATTTTGAAAAATTTCTGTTCATGACTTTTGCCCAGTTTTTGATGGGGTTATTTCTTTTATTCTTGATGATTTGCTTCATTTCTTTATAGATTCTGGATATGAGCCCTTTGTCAGATATATAGTTTGTGAATATTTTCTCCCATTCTTTAGGCTGTCTATTCAATCTGTTCATATATCCTTTGCTGTGCAAAAGGTTTTTAACTTAATTTAGTCCCTTTTATTTAATTTTATTGTTTCTATGTTTGCCATGGGGGCATTCTTCATAACTTCCTTGTGTAGGCTGATGTCTAGAAGAGTTTTTCCCAAATTTCCTTTTAGATGTCTGCTTTGTCGGCTCAGCGCCTGGGGCTCAAACGGCTAAGGCACCAGCTACGTACACCTAAGCTGGTGGGTTCTAATCCAGCCTGGGCCCGCCAAACAACAATGATGGCTGCAACCAAAAAATGACTGGGCGCTGTGGTGGGTGCCTGTAGTCCCAGCTACTTAGGAGGTGGAAGCAGGAGACTTGCTTGAGCCCAGGAATTGGAGGTTGCTATGAGCTGTGATGCCAGAACACTCTATCTAGGGTGACAGCCTGAGGCTCTGTCTCAAAAAAAAAAAAAAAAAAAAAGATGTCTGCTTTGCCAAAGATAAGTTTGTTTTAGTAGATTATTTTATTTCTGGATTCTCTATTCTGTTCCATTGGTCTATGTTTCTACTTTTATAACAGTACCATTCTGTTTGGTTTACTATAATCTTATGGTATAATATGAAGGCTGATAATGTGATGTCACCAGACAGGTTCCTTTTGTTTAAGATTTCTTTGGCTGGCTTGGTGCTTGTAGCACAGTGGTTATGGGGCCATCCACATACACTGAGGGTGGTGGGTTTGAACTCGGCCTGGGGCAGCTAAACAACAATGACAGCTGCAATAAAAAATAGTCGGGTGTTGTGGCAGGTGCCTTTAGTCTCAGTTAACTTGGGAGGCTGAGGCAAGAGAATCCCTTAAGCCCATGAGTTTGAGGTTGCTGTGAGCTGTGACCCCATGGGACTCTACCAAGGGTGTGACATAGTGAGACTCTGTATCAAAAAATAAAAAAAAGAAAAAAAGAAAGAAAAAGATTTCTTTGAAGGTCTTTTTTTGTTCCAAATGAAATGTAGGATTATTTGTTCTAGATCTGTGAAATAAGATGTTGGTATTTTTGATGGGGATTATATTGAATCTATAAATCACTTTTGGCAGTGAGGATATTTTAACCATATTAATTCTACCAATTTGTGATCATGGGATGTTTTTCCATTTGTTTATAACATCTATGTTTGCATTCATCTGTGCTTTGTAGTTCTCCCTGTGGCCATCTTTCACTTCCTTGGTTGAGTATGTCCCTAGACATTTTGCTTTCTTTGGAGCTATTGTGAATGGTATTGAGTCCTTGATTTGACTGTCAGCTGGACCGTCATTAGTAGATAGAAATACTACTGATTTGAGTACATTGATTTTGTAAACTGAGACTTTACTGAATTTATTTCTCAATTTTAGGAGTCTTTTGGTGGTGTCTTTAAAGTTTTCTACTTATAAGATCATATAATCAGCAAATAGAGATACTTCAATCTTCTCTTTCCTGATTTGGATGCTCTTTATTTCCTTCTCTTGCCTGATTGCTTGGGCTGGGAATTCTAGTACTATGTTGAATAGAATTGATGACAGTAGGCACCCTTGTTTTTTTCCAGTTCTAAGGGGGATTGCTTTCAACTATTCTCCATTCAATATAAGATTGATTGTAGGTTTGTTATGTATAGGCTTGCATAATTTTGAGGTATGTTTTTTCTATGCCTAGTTTGTTGATGGCTTTTTATTTTTTTATCATGAAACTGTGCTAGATTTTCTTAAATTCTTTTTATGTCTTTATTAGAATAATCACATGGTCTTTTTTTTTGCTTCTGTTTATATGGTGAATCATGTATACCAATTTGTATATGTTAAATCATACTTGCTTCCCTGGGATGAAGCCCACTTGATGGTGGTTAATTGTCATTTTGATGTGCTATTGAATTCAGTTTGTTAAGTATTTTGTTGAAGATTTTTTTTTTTTTTTTGCTATTTTTGGCCAAGGCTGGGTTTGAACCCTCCACCTCTGGGATATGGGGCTGGCACCCTACTGCTTGAGCCACAGGCACCACCCTTTTGTTGGGGATACTTATGCTGATGAGGGATATTGGTATGTAGTTTTCTTTTTTTGTTGTGTCCTTCCTGGATTTGGTTTTCCGGGTGCTACTGGCTTCATAGAATAAGTTAGGGCAGATTCTCCCCTTCTTGATACTATGGAGTAATTTTTGTAGAATAGGTACCAATTCTTCTTTATAGGTCAGGTAGAGTTTGGCTGTGAATCTATCTGGTCTGGGGAAGTTTTTTTTTTTTTTTTTTTTGAGACAGATCCTCAAGCTGTCACCCTGGAGAGAGTGCTGTGGCATCACAGTTCACAGAAACCTCCAATTCCTGGGCTCAAGCAAGTCTCCTGCCTCTGCCTCCCAAGTAGCTGGGACCACAAGCGCCCACCACAACGCCTGGCCATTTTTTGGTTGCAGCCGTCATTGTTGTTTGGTGGGCCCAGGCTGCATTCGAACCCACCAACTCAGGTGTACATGGCCAGCGCCTTAGCCTGTTGAGCCACAGGCACAGAGCTGTGGGGAAGTTTTTTGCTGGGAGATATCTTTTACTGCTTCAAACTCACTGCTTGTTATTGGTCTGTTCAGGATTTCTATATCTGCCTGATTATGTCTGGGATGTTGTGTGTTTCCATGAATTTGTCCATTTTTCTTTTTAGATTTTCAAGTTTGCTTATGCAGAGGTTTTTATAGTATTCATGGGTCAAATATTGTATTTCTGCAGTATTAGTTGGAATGCCTCCTCTATCATTTTTGACTGAGGTCATTTGAATCCTTTCTCTTCTAATCGTGATTGCTTACTTTGGCTAGTCGTCTATCAATTTTGTTTATCTTTTCAAAGAACCAACTTTTGTCTCATCCATGCTTTTTGTTGTTGTTTCTATTTTGTTTAGTTATTCTCTGGGCTTTGTTATTTCTTTTATTCCTCTGACTTTGGTTTGGTTTGTTGTTCTTTTTCTAGTTCCTCGAGATACAACACTATATTGTTAATTTGTGATCTTTCTTTCTTTTTGATATAGTCATCTAAGGCTTTGAATTTTACCCTCAGGATTGCTTTTGCTGTATCTTATAGTCTGAAAGTTTGTGTACCTTTTGACATTTAGTTCAAGGAATCTTTTGATTTCCATCTTAATTTCATCACTCATCCGAAGATTATTTAGTAACAGGTTGTCTAATTTCCACTGTGTAGTTTTGAGGTTCCTATTGGAATTAATTTCTGATTTTATTTTACTGTTGTCTTAGAAGATACATGGTATGATTTTGATTTTTTAAATTTGTTGAGATTTGTTCTGTGGCCTGGTACTGTCTCATGTACTGAGGAAAAAAAATGTATATTTGTTAGTTTTTTGGGTATCATGTTCTGTAAATGTCTGATAATTCCATTCTTTGTAGAGTCCTCTTTAAGTCCAGTGTATCTTTATTTAATTTCTGTTTTGATAATCTGGGCAGCTCTGTCAGTGGAGTTTTGAAGTCCCTGGCAAAAAAGATGCTGCCATTTATCTTTGCTTGGTTCTAGTAGAATTTGTTATGGAACTGGGAGTGCCTGTGATATGCTTATATAATATATATATATGATTGTTATGTCTTCTTGTATAATTTATCTCTTTAAATCAAACACTATTAATTTAAAGTTTATTGTCTTATGTAAGAATGGCTCCACCTGCTTGCTTTTTCTTTCCATTTGCATGAAATATTTTTTTCCATCCCTTCACCTTGAGTCTGCTTGAGTACTTGTGTTTAGATTTGTGTATTCAAGACAATAAATCTATGGGATGTGTTTTTTCTTACATTTAGCTGGTTTATATTTTTTGAGTGGGACATCAAGACCATTCATGTTGAATATTAGTATAAATATGTGGAATGTTCTTCTGTTCATCATGTTTTATTTTCCCTCTTATACTATTGTTTTATAAGAACTGTGAGCTATAACCTTTGGGTATTTTAACATTGGTGGTATCTAGTGTGCTATTGCATACACAACACATTTTTGAGCGTTCTTTTAGGACAGGTCTAGCACTGACAAATTCCCTTACTGTTAGCTTGTCTGTAGAAGTTTTTATTTCTCAATTACTTAGGAAACTTAGTTTTTTAGGATGCAAAAGTATTGGCTATCAGTTGTTCTATTTAAGAAAATTAAGAATGATTCCCTGATCTCTTCTGGCTTGTTTTTCTGTCCGAAAAATCTTTGTGGTAGAGAGCTGGACCACAGGCATGGCATTGCACAGTGCTAGGGGTGTGTGGACTGCCAGCCAGCCAAGGGAAAGGGCAGGGAGTAGAAACTGCAGGTCAGCACAGGACTAGAAGGCATGGGCCAGTACAGGGTGTGTGGGACTGTGAGTTTTTGGCCTGCCCATTAGTGTGACAGGCTGGGGGACACATGCATTGCTTGGAGCTTTGGTTCGAGGGAGTGTGGATCTTTGTGGCGTGTGCAGGGTCAGGTGGCTTTTTCTACTGGTTGGGATGCAAGGCCATGGGGGCCAGGCTGCTGTATGACTGGGGCTATCTCCCAACTGGTCCCACTGAGGCTGTTACGGTGGTACCTCTCAAGCTTTGCTGAAGTCCTCAGCTATGTGTGAAAGCATCTGCTCTTCCTGCTTTCTCCCTGTCCCAGCAAGGGGTGATGGCAGCAGCAGCAAAGCTAATTCTGTGTAGAACATGAACTCTGGATCTGAGAGCTTAGAGTGGCATCAGCTGTGGCAACCCAGGAACTGAAGCCAGTAGGTTCCTACTGAGCCTGCTCTCTGATACATCTTTATCATACAGTTTCTAACCACTTTTCAAATTAGCACAGAGGCCTGCAGTGGTGGTGCCCTCACACCCCCTGCTCCAGTTGCAGAATCTGCACGGGGAGTGCGGGGCCCTGAGACTCTCTCCTTTATCCCTTCTCCACACCTAGGGGTATCCCCAGGTAGCTTCTGATGTTGGTGAGTAGATCTCTGTCCCCGTCTCCTTCACTCTAAGTGTCTCCCATCAGTTCTCTGATAAGCATCAGTGCTCCTCTGAGGGCATGAATCTACTTGCAGTTTTCCATCCTCTCCCGAAAAACAGCCTGTGTGGGCTACTTCTAGTCCTCCATCTTCACTCCCTTCTTGGTTTGTTTATAATGACTGGAGATTCCTAGTCTAATTTCATACCTACCCTAATTATTTTGCTTCTGGTAAAGGGTATTTTCTCAAAATTAAGAAACTGTGAGTTAGTTGTCTGAACTTGAATCCTTAAATACAACAACCAGGAAACAAGAATTTATATCACTATATACTTATTATTTGCTACAGCAATTCCTCCCCCCCCCTCTACTTTTTCTGACTATTGAGAGACTAGTTGAGCAGGAGTGGAATGACATTGCTCCTCTTCCTTATCCTTCATTATGGCCTTTTACTATGAAGCATTGATTTACAATTTGGGTTTTGAGTGGTTCCTATTAAAGTAGTTCATCTAAAGCAATGACTTTCCTTGTTCATTCTTCCCAGATCCTCTGGGAGAATCCATATGCTTCTTGCAGTTTTAGTGAATGAATGCTTTCCATTTTGCATAATCTAATTGTCTAAAACTGCCCACATGCTTACCATCTGAAGTAGTACTGTCTGCCAAAGGTGTCAGGTTATCTTTCAGATGGCTTTAAGAAAGGAGGCATTTTAGTCTGAAAGCACGCCATCACAAAGTATCTCTCCTGGGTGGGTAAAATTGACAGTTCTTCAACTCCTTTATTAAAAATACAATTCACCAGTCTGAGAAAGAAAATCTAATTATTTAACTGTCAGCAGTTTTCCCCATGGTAAAATAAACCTTAAGTGTTTACAAGCAAGTTAGCTAGATTTTAACCAATTTGCTTATTTAACTAGGTATTAAAAAAATCCATACCATACTTTGCAAGTTCTTCTGAACTCTTTTTATTTCCATTGATTTTGATTAAACAGGTAATTGGCAGCTGATCAATAGGCACAATTCTGATGTGCTGGTTTGACTTGAATCTTCTGTGTGACAGAGCTCCAGGAAGAGGGAAGCCAGAGGTTTGCTGACACTCCAATCCATCTTCAAGGAATGCAAGCTGGCTAATAAATATTTAATGGGCAGTTGTTTGCAGTTTAATAGAATTAGATAATTCTATTAGGATCCTATTTGGATACCTACAGGTATCATATATCACAGTTGAAGACATGGTTAATAATTTAAGCTAAGTGACTAGTAATTAGAGAGACAGTCAGATTTAGCAGCAACTTTGGTTTTAAGCCACTTGAGAATTTGTGTGTGTGTGTGAATGTGTATCTCTGTGTGCGTGTGGAGAGAGAGAGAGGGAGAGAGAGAGAGAGAGAAAGAAGAGGGGGAGGGAGAGAGAGAGAGAGAGAGAGAGAGAAAAGAACCGTATGGGATTTTAGACTACAAACCATTACATGGATTAGCTAATGCAGCAAGTCTGGGCCAAGCCTTAAGCGTTATAATAAAGCATGAGGCCCCTGGGGTTTGTTTAATATCTCATCCTCTCAGTTAATGAGATGGAAAATAGTTCACTGTTTATCTACAGTATATTGAGCAGATGTTGCCTGTTCTGTTTTATGCAATGTAATCTTGGTGAGATTGTCTTCTGCCCATTACCTTTTCATGGACTGTCTTCCCTATCCTCTTCTTGTTTGGGGGGTGCAGATACCCTCCTAGCCATGGACTGAATGAAACAACTTTTAAGGAAGAACTTAATGACCTTTTTGAGTTCTGAATGCTCAGTCACTTCTAATATGGCAAAGCTGTTTGATTGCCAAAGTAAGATTTTGACAAGACTTCTAAAATGTGGAGACTGTTGACTCTACGACCGTCCCCCTCAAATTGCTGTTATGACACTCTTAAAGTCAGGGATTTTAATTCATTGTTTTTATTCACCTCTTTTACATTTCCCTATTTTTTTTCTAAAATTAAAAAAATTTTTTTTATTGAGACAGAGTCTCACTTTGTGGTCTTTGGTAGAGTGCCATGGCATTATAGCTCACAGCAACCTCCAACTCTTGGGCTTAAGCGATTCTTTTGCCTCAGCCTCCCAAGTAGCTGGGACTACAGGCACCCACCACATGCCCAGCTTTTTTTTTTTTTTTTGTAGAGACAGGGTCTCACTCTGGCTCAGGCTGGTCTAGAACTTTTGAGCTCAGGTTAATCCCCCTACCTTGGCCTCCCAGAGTTCTAGGATTACAGGAGTGAGCCAACACGCCCAGCTTACATTTCCCTATTTTGCAAAGGTATGTATTAATTGGAGCAGTGGGCCTGAGAAACCTAGTGTAATTTTTTGGGGGGTCGGGTAAACAATTTCAATTATCCAGAACCATTAGGTAATTTGTATTTTCATAATTGTGTTATCACAATTGGATTGATATAACCAGGAGAAAATGGTTAATTTACAAACATAAGACAGTATAGGTTTAGTTAAAGGAAATACACTACTTTAGGAAATGGGCTATGAATCTATCGGAACTTGTCTTTTTCCATAACATAAAACCGGACTTATAAACGGCATAAATATAAAAAGTCTCACTTTTTTTTCTTATGCAAGAATATCTGGGGGCTTTTGATATTTAGTATTATATCAGGGGTGCAAGGATGGTAAGGATGAAGTCTCTGTGATTTTTATGCCTTTTACCCCTTATGTCCTAGGATGGCTGCAGCCACTCCAATCATTATGTTTGCATTCCAGGCAAGAACTAGCTGAAAGTGGTGAGCAGAGACATCTGCTCATTTTTCATTGATCAGAAATGTGTATCTTTATGACCTGTAGTTGTAAGGGTCTTGGAAAAGTGGGTTTTTATCTCTCTAGCCTCTGTAGGAGGGAATGGAAATAGAAATGGAATTAGAATAAGTAGCGAGTAAGCCAACCTATAATATTTACCATATCCTTTTATTATTTTGTAGTACATATTGACTTCACTCTCTCCTACCTGAATGTAAGACCTTTCAGTTTTCTTCAGGCTCTGTGTTCAATTAAATACATGCTAATTACAAAGCCTTACATGTGGCATGTTGAAATTATGCTACATTCTTGAGAAAGAAGTAGAAAAGGGAAGAATTAGGGAGAGAAGAGGAACACAGGGAACAAAGATTTATACACAAATGTATGTATATATACATATATACATATATAAAGAAAAGATTTTTAATATATATGTCTATATAAAATGACTGGTATGTTATTCTATCTTCTCCTCAGCAGATTTGCAGGGAATAATGAGAGAAATTTCCATAAATGCTTGCAGCCATCATAACAGTCCAGCCAGTAACAATTTAGGGTCTGCTGTATGATTCATTCTTTTCAGGTTTTTTGGATAGTACAAAGAAAGCTCAGATTCAACTAATGTTTATTGAGGTCAATTATGTTCCATGTGCTAAGCATTAATGGAGTTAATAAGCATTAACTCAGCACTCTGGATAGTCCTGTATGAAGATGATCATATTGTCTAATTAGTATCACCTTTAATATCTTTTCTTGTCTTCCACACCTACATAGCAACTCATGTTGGTCCTTTCTTTGACATATGTCTGAATCTGCTCACTTCCTATCTTTATTACTTAGCCTAAATCACTGTCATTAATTGTATAGTCTGCTTCAAGAACCTTCAAAAGGATCTCTTGTCGTTCTTTCAGCACTTGTCCTCTTCTCTCTCCAAGCCCAGAATCATTTTCCTCTGGAGACAATAGAGTGGAAAAGTGTGATATAGTTAATACATGAACCTATCTATGGCTCTTCATATCAAATGTATGTGGAGAGGGAAGTTTGAAAGAATTTTGCACATTTAAGTCATCAGAAATATAAAATTATAAGAAAAGTATTTGTCATTGATGTCTGATCAAAATGGAAGTGTTAAGGAATGTATTTGATTATGCAGTTTAGGAAATTTAAATAAACCACATATTTTTCCTTTTGTCTTGAAGCATGCAAAATCTAACTTGCCAACGCACCCAGCTTAATATAGTAGTTTCAGTGACAGGTACCAATACTACAAACAAGGAGCATTATTATGTGATATGTGTTTTTTGCATCCCAAGTTCAGTAATGAATTTTGATACACCACACTAGAGGAAAGACTGAACTATGTATATTCTCTTATACAAAGTCATGGTTTGTCATATGAAGAGGTGATCAAAGAATAAACAGATAAAAAGAGTAGGAAAAGTTATTATGGAAGCATTATTAGCTGCCTAGTTAATTAATAAAAATGTTAAGAGTTTTTTTCCCCTGGATTTTGTGGTATTGTGGCATTTGTCAACATTTAAAAATTTAGAGTTTCCTGTGATTTCTTATTCTTAATAAATATTCATTGTTTTATTTTATTTTGTATTCAAAATTAAAGAAATTCCTCTATCACTCCCACTATCATTTAAGCTTTGGGCCCTACAGAACCTGGATTTGTCCTTGCCCTTCATTTTTGTGAGCTAACTCAGTTATCTGATCTCTAGAAGTTTCTTCTCCCTAAAAGTGGGTTTCTGTTTTGTACAACCCAGAGAGTTTTGACTAACACGAGTACCTTTAAAGACATTAGTAGCGCTTGGAAGGAAGTCAGAGCAGACGCAGAAGGACCCGTCAGAATACTGCGTAAATCTCCGCTGGACCTCATTAACGGAGTAGGGTGGGGGCGGCAAAGTTAAAGCAAACGGGATGAATCCGAGAGAGGCAGTGTGTAAGGAGGAAGTTGGCAAAGGAATGGACGTTTTGGCGGAGAGAGGAATCAGTGATGACTGTCAGGCTCCGGACCTGAACGAGTGGCCGGATCACGGCGTCGTTCACTGAGCCTGGGAGGAAAGAAAAGCTGACACAGGAATACCAGTATTTAACAAATAAGAAAACTAAGTGGTTGAAGGGAAGAGGACCCCACTCCCACCCCCAGCGGGCCTAGCGGGGCTGGCAGCAACCCGCCCACGCAGCTATCTAACGCAAGGACCACTGGCAGGAGACCCCAACGGGCACCGGCCCGACCCCTGCGCATGCCCTTTGGATCCCGCGCTCCAAGCCTGCGCAGTTGGGGAATTCAAGCCCCAGAGATCCAAGCAGGATCTGGAATCCCGCGACGCCGGCCGCAGCTACCTTTTTCTGCATCCGGTAGCCCCTCACTCCCGCCTAGGACGCTGGAGCTCCACCCACCGTTCCCGCCCCTTCCGTGTTTTGGTGCGCACGGGTTCCGCCAAGCGCAGATGTGATTGGCTGTCAGT
>CAUYRH010004273.1:0-27458 GCA_963574655.1 Perodicticus potto | reverse complement strand
TTATGGAGAATAGGTCTGAGAATATCCTGGAGAGCTGGTTTAGTTATGGCAAATTTCTTCAACATGTGGATGTCATTAAAGTATTTAATTTCTCCATCATAAATGAAACTCAGTTTAGCTGGATACAAGATCCTGGGTTGAAGGTTATTTTGTTTTAGGAGATTAAAAGCCGATGACCATTCTCTTCTAGCTTGAAAGGTTTGATCAGAGAGATCTGCAGTTATTCTAATATTCTTCCCCTTGTAGGTTATAGATTTCTTGCATCTGGTTTCTTTCACAATTTTCTCCTTCATATTAACTTTAGTAAACTTAATTATGATGTGCCTGGGGGATGTTTTATCTGGGTTGAGTTGTGCTGGGGTTCTGAAACTGTCTGCTATCTGAATTTCAGAATCTCTTGGCATGTCTCCAAAATTCTCTTTCATAATCTCATAAAGAAGAGACTCTGTGCCTTGTGACACCACTTCATCGTTTTCAGGTATCCCTATAAGGCGAATGTTGGTTTTCTTTGAGTTATCCCAGAGCTGTCTGAGAGAATGATCTGTTTTTGTCTTCCATTTTTCTACCTCTTTGTTGGTTTGGGAGCATTTGAAAGCTTTGTCTTCCATGTCAGAAATCCTTTCTTCTGCTTGCTCCATTCTGTTGCTGAGGGATTCTACTTTGTTTCTTAGATCTTTGAGGGCTGCAACTTCTTGTCTCAATGTGTCAAAATCTTTGGTCATTTGGTCTTTGAATTCCTTGACTTCTTGAGACAATTTCTGAAATGCACCCTGAATTTCTAAATCCAACATTTCCTCTATTTTATTAATCTTGTTTGCAATCCAAATTCTGAATTCGATTTCTGTCATCTCAGCCATCTGTTTATGCAAAGAATCCTCACTTGTGTCTGCCAAGTTATTCCTTGGGGGGGGGGTTTACCTACTCTGGTTCTTTGTTTTTCCAGAGCTTTTCCGTTGATTCCACCCCATGATTAATTTTACACCATTTGGCTGGATGAGTAGATAAGGATAATTTGGGCTGGGAGTTCTACGAGTGGTGATTGACCAGTCCTTTGCTTGAAAGCTGGGACGGGTGTCTGTACCTTTTCCCCTAGAGTTTTGCCAAGGACCCATAGAGTGCTACTGCTTGCAAAAATGGGGACCTTCTTGGTGTGGTGGGGTTAAGTGGCTGTCTTATTTTCAGCTGGTCTTTGTTTTACCCTAGAGAATCTGTTACTCTGGATTGAAATCTGAGCTGTGAAGAAATACCAGCAGTTAAGTCACCACACCCCCCACAGGCAACAATTGGAAAAGCAAAATCAAACCTTCCCATTACCAAACACCCAGGGTACCACTTTGGAAAGTCCTCGGGGGATTGGCCCAGTTGAAGTGGTCCCAATCAATTGTCCTAGCCAGCACCAATCTCAAATGAAAGAGTTAAAAAGTAGCTGGCAACTAGATAGCAGGGATCTGCTGGAAACTCCAGTGTAACTCATTTTGGTGCTCTGTGAGCTTAGGAGGACCCCCCCCCACCCCAAGCAAGTAGATTAGTCTGGGAAGGTTGATGCCTCCTTCCCCACCTTGCCCCTCTGTCACATCCAGTCAGTGGTAACAATTGTGATCCAGTTTCCTCCAATGAGCAAATGTTCCAGAGGTTTGTGCCTGCCTGGGTAACAGTGAGGTCTGTGGCTCCTCAACCAGTCTGCTACTCCCTGTCACTATTTGGCAGGGGGAGCTGAGGCCTGACAACCTGGGTACTTGATTGGGGCTGGGGTGATTCACTCAGTTCCAGCCCTGTCCCTGATTGATGTTACTGCTGGAACAGAACAAGTTCGCAGAATTTATTTCTGTCAAGGCTATTTTCCCTGATCAGAGTTGGGCTGCAAATAGATCTGACTCAGTCTGTGAGTTCTAGCTCTTTGTCTCAGCTTTCATCCCCTGAGGGCCAGGTGAGTCTGAAGGTAAGCAAAGCAGCCTCTGCCCTGGTTGTCAGCTCACTCTGCATGTATTCTAATCCCTGTGCTCTGTCCCAGCCAGTACTGCCTCAGGCACATCCTTCACATGCCTTGGTTGCTGGTGGCTACCACCGGAGAAGCCGCCCGCTTCCCCTGGCCACCCAGAAGACTAGGAGTGTCTCCTCAAAACCTCCCCAGGGTTGCCAGCCCTCCTGCTATTGTTCCTGCAGCTGCGGTTGCTGTTTCGTGCCTCAGGGGACCTTCTTTCCAGCTGGGCCTCCTCTCGGCTCACTTTCCTCTCACCACTCCCGAGCCGCAAAATCAGCACAGATCAGCAACAGTCTGTTCAGCGTCCACACCCCTCGAGAAAATCTCCAAGAATCTGGACCCTGTGGGGGACAGATCTCCAGACCTCAGAGTGAGAGTGGAGGGGAATACCAGGAACTCAAACTTGCAGGTAGAGAATATATACAGTTTTGTGCCTGGCTGGATAGTGCCACCGCACCCTAGTAGGGGAAGGATGTCTGGTTTTTAGAGGGTCTCTCTCGTGGGGTAGAGTGGGAGGACATCTGAACTCTGCTCGCTTGTTTGTATGGAAGTATGGCGTATACTGTGAGCCACTCTCATGGGGGAGGGGACTTCTGTCTGCTTGGTGATGTGCTCTGTACCTTTTTGTTTGTGTCCTCGAGGTCTCAGGTCACCCCAGCAGGGTTGATGTGTGTTCTTTGACCTTTTCTTTTGGCTCAGATCCAAACCATCAGCTTTTTTGCTGAGTTTCTGTATTTTAACACTCCTTCTGGACAGGTAACTGCAGAAAGCTGGCTATAGACCACCATCTTGGCTCCTCCCACTATTGTAAATTTTTTAAAGTACTTTGTATATTCTGGATATTAGTTCCTTGTTGGATGACTAGTTTGCAAATGTTTTCTCCTATTATATGGGTTGTCTCTTCATTCTTCTGATGTTTTCTTTGGTGTGAGGAAGCTTTTTAGTTTGTCCCACTTTTCTACTTTTAGTTGTCAGTGCTTTTGTGGTCTTAGCCATAAAATCATAGCCTAGATCAATGTCCTTGAAGCTTATAGTTTTATACTTTTGGGTCCTCTGTTCACATTTTTAATGTTTCTTGAGTTGATTTTTGTATATAATGAGAGATATGGATACAGTTTTATTCTTTTGCATATGGATATTTAATTTTCTCAGCACAATTTATTGAAGAGAGTGTCTTCTCCCTACTCTTTGAAACCATTGTTGAAAATGTTCTTGACATCATTGTTCAAAATCATTTGACTGTAAATATGTGTATTTATTTCTATGTCATCTATGTGTCCGTTTTTTTCACTAGTCTATGTGTCTGTTTTTATACCAATACCATGCTGTTTTAGTTAATATTCTTGTAATATATTTTAAAGTCAGATAGTATGATGCCTTTAGCTTTGTTCCTTTTGTGCAGGATTGCTTTGGATATATTGGCTCTTTTTTGGTTCCATACGAATTTTAGGATTTTTTTCTATTTTTGTGAAAAATGACTTAAGTATTTAGAACTTATTTTATTTTATTTTTGAAATAGAGTTTCATTATATTTCCCTTGGTAGAGTGCTGTGGTGTTACAGCTCACAGCAACTCAAACTCTTGGGCTTAAGTGATTCTCTTGCCTCGGCCTCCTGAGTAACTGGGACTACAGGTACATGCCACAACACCCAGCTTTTTTTTGTTATTGTTGTCATTGTTGTTTTAGCAGTCCCTGGCTAGGTTCGAACCCACCAGCCCTTGTGCATGTGGCCGGCACCCTAACCACTGACATACAGGTGCTAAGCCTAGAACTTACTTTTAAATCATGGCAATACTATCTGTAAGCAAATTATAGTATGATGTAAGTCTTACGTATGGACCAATCTGATTAGCAACTTTTAGGAGAAACAAATCAAGGAGGGAGGTGGTTGAAGGTAGAAGAGTCAGAAGACCAGCTTCATCATCAATTGAAAATGTGCTTCTAGTTGTCTCTTCAACTTCATTTTTTCTCTTTATTAACATAGGAGAACTAGAAAAATTATTTAAAATCTCCTTTCCTCTGTCCTTTAGCAATGATTCTGGTCTATGGAATGAAATAGAGAACCAACTTTGTCTTCTCTCCCTCTCTCTTCTAAGTGTTGAGCAGTGATAGTCTACTGACAGCTGAAATGTGACATTTTGACAATGTTAGATGGTATTATAGGTACCTAGAGAGTTCTTGTAGCTTTTAAGTATAAGGTTGTCTTTCTACCCATGGAGAAAGCTATCTAGTGACTCCATACCTTTGGACTTCCCTGACCCTGGGCATGCATGTGACTAAGGAAGTGGAGAGCTAGCTGAGCTACCACCACCTCCTTCCTAGTCGAATTTGTAGAGAGCCATGCTTGGCCATCGGGCCAGCAACTTCCGAACTGATAGAAATAGTTGAGTTCTTAGAGTTCATTAATAGAAGTAGAGCATCTAGAAAAGGGATGAGTGACAAACTTGTTGTATTATGCTGCAGAATATTGTGCCTAGTTTAGAGGCCATATTTTATGGATAACATTTAACATATTAAAGAAATATAGTGAGTTCAATGAGAAAGGAGCTGAGGAATTACATATGGATGGCCTTAAAAAGGAACACTGGTAGCTGTGTGATTTTTGTCTTCAAATATCTCTCATGTAGAATAAAGTTTTGGGACCACACCTATGGGGCATATTGCAAGGGTACAAGTCAAATCTATCAAGTATTGAACACAAATGTCTTTTCACTGTGATTAAGTAAATGAGGTGAAAATTAAGTTAGTTAAAAAAAATAAAAGTTTTGATTTTCCTGTATTACCCACAATTGTAATTCCTTTTTTTATATTTTATTTTTACCCATTCTGTTTCTAGGTCAGGAATTCTTAACTTTTATGAATCCTAGATACTTTTGAAAATCTGATGGATGTGTTTGAGATTTTATGCACAAAATGCATAATGCAGTATTCATATATATTAGGAATTTTTAGGAACAATGTGCATACATTTTCAGGAAACCCTAAGATGTGCTAGCTTCCTAGAGGGTGGATATGGAAAGATTAGAGTGGAAAATTTTGGTTTAGTAACAAAAGAATTTTCTAGCGATTACAGCTTTCTGGAGCAGAAGTAGGTTGCTTTAGGAGTTAATATGCTCCTTGTCTGCAAGTTTGAGCAGAGGCCAGGCGGTGGCCTCTTGATGATTATGTTGAAGAGGACTCTTATAAATATGGTGGAATTTGGGGCTAGATTTTAATTCCTTTAAAGCTTTGAAAATCAATTAGATTGTATGAGTTTTACAGTAAAAGCGTCGTATAACATGATTGGTCTATAAGGCATATGGCAATTCTGTTCATAGACATTGGCATTTGAATATGGCTTTATTGGATATTTGATTTATTTTAGGGCTTCTGCTTGATTTCCTTTTGGTCTGCCCCATAATTTTCATTAGTTCCATTTGGAGTTTTTTGGTGTGTGTGGGGTTTGGCTCTATGGACGAGTACCCATATTCTTTACAGTAGTAAAATTTTAAAACTGAAATATAAAGTCATGTGTTAGTTATCAAATTTCTTTAGCTCATTAAAGAATAGAAATTGGAGGTTTTGGGGATGAACTTAGAGGGTAATATGTTCCATGGGGTTACCAGTGTCATTCTGTGACTCTCTGCCATCCTTTGCACAGTCATATTTTCAAGAAGCTGTTAAGTAACTGACTTAAATGTAATGACCTTATATTGTTTTGTTGAAGAGATACAGAAAATGAAAAGAGAAGGTATACTTGGTTTCAGGACACTTTAGCTAGAGCTGTTTAATACAGACTTACTGCATTGCTGAAATAAAACAACAGATTTAGTCTCTAGTTTCCAATCCTTGGAATTGTTCCTGACCCCAAAAGAAAATGATTGCTTAATAATAATTATGTTGCTTGAGGTTATCAGATCAGGTTTGAATGTCTGCTTTGTTTTGTTTTGAGCTGTATCAGTTTTATTGTCCAGACAAAGCACAGAGAAAGAACGAGTAAGATCATCTTCCAAAAGTTAGACACTTCACTTAAAAATGAGAAAATGAATGATATATTGTTGCAGAAACATTTGATATTGTGTCATTAACAATGTCTCAGATGTGTTTACTTTGTATTTAAAATATACAGATGAAATATATTGCTAATTTCTTCATTCTCATGAACTGCGAGTTAGTTAATTTCTAAGAGTAGATTCTCCCACAGGAAAGCAACTTGCTTCTCAAAGTGACAGTAATTTTTTGGCATTATTATATAGAGTATTAGAGTCAGGAGAACAACGTGTGGAAGATTGGAACCAGAGGAACAGCTAGAGAAGGTCCAGAAAAGGGCACCTGAACTGAATCAAGGGAATGTGAGTGCTGCCATCTGAGGACAATCTAAAAATGTCTGCTCTCATCTGTCTGGCAATATGCAGGCTAAAATGAAAAATGATTGATGCCTGTCAAATTATGAAAGTTATGTATAATTGGAAGCAGACTTAAATGCAAATGAACTAACATATGTGAATGGGATTTAAATAGTTCCTGGAACATAGTAGGTGTTCAATAAATGTTAATTCTCTTCTTGTGCAAGCTTCTTTTGAAGTTTAAAAGAAGGCATTTGAGCACAAATAAAAAATGTTTAATTTTCTACAGGTATTAAACATATGAAATTTGACATTAAAAGAGGTGATTTTGGTGAAAAAAATGTAGAACTAGTTTCCAATTTGATTTGGGTAAATCCAGCAATGATAGATACATAAGGAGTAGTTGAGGAAAATGAGACTTTGGGAAGCTGAAGGAATAACTTCTAATTTCAAAAAAATGTTTGTTGGTTTTCTGAGTATAAAAGACATATTTGTTAAATAGTTTACAAAAAACCCTACATGTTCTGTCAGCATTTAGTGATACCACTCGTAAAATTCTACACATACAGTTACGGTGTTTTTTCCACCTAAATGAAGATATTTTATCGGTAGGACACAAATATGTGGCACATTTTATTTTACTTAATGAAGTGAACATCTTTCCATATCATTAAATATTGTTTACAACACAATTTTAAATGATTAATTTTCCGTAATATGATGAATATCCTATAATTTGTGTAATCAATTGCCTATAGTTGGACCTGGATAATTTCCCCAGGATTTTGCTATTAGAAACAACATATGAATATCTGTCTTTGTGTAGTTTAAAAAATATTTTATTAGGTTGAATCCCTAAGAATGTAATTGCTTGGTCAAAGAGCATAAAAATTCTTGAAACTTATAATAGATATTGCCATATACTCTCAAGAAATATTATAATAGCAAAGTATGCTGCCATCTTTGTTTATTAAAGTACTCATTTCCCCAAACTCTTTCCAAGTCTGGTTGTATCAAACCCCTGTTTGTGAAATTGATGTTTAAAATATGCTCTAATTTTTATTTACATTGGTTACTAGTGAGATTAAATGTTTCATATTTTCAAATGTTTATTATTTTTAGGAGACAGGCATTGCTATTTTATATACTGTCTTCCATGTTGTATTGGTGTGTTTGCCTTTTTCTTAATAATTTACAAATTTTGTAAGTGTTGCAGTGTAGTTGATTTTTTGAAATGCCTTTTCTGTGCTTTTGAATTTTTTTCATTTGCGTTCCGGCTAGGCTCCTACTGCAGAAATCAACAGGACAAGATACTCCATTTCCCAAGGTTCTTTGCAGCTGTGGGGTTGCAGGTGATCGAATTTGGCTAATCATCTCCATCCATCTGGGATTTTGGAATTCAGAGCGAGTGATGAAGGGAAACATGGGAAGACGGGAATTTATTCTGATAATGTGGCAGGTCAAGCAGTATCCGTAGCAGCACCTAATATCCTATGCTCCGCTTCACTGGCAGTTGTGACTTTGGTTGTGATTCTCGCGGCCTAGCCTCCTCTCATACGTTTTTAAAATCATTATTTTTAAAGTAAGGTTTGTTAAGATGTTTACACAATGTAATGTTTGATGAGTTTTGGCAAGTGTATACAGTTCTATAACCAACATTATAAACAAGATACAGACCGTTTGCTTATTTATTGGCTATTTAACATGAGCCAGGTATGAAATGACTTGCTTATGTTCTTTCATTTAAAATACATTACAACCCTTTTTATTGGTTCTATTATTTATATTTCACCACAAATAAACAGATATTTAGCAACTTGCTCCAAATAACACTCTGGCTGGTGGTTGAGCCCAGTCGTAAACCTAAAGTCATTTCTATCCTCTGCACTGCTTCCACAGATAGATTGCCATGTATTAAAATAATCATCACTTAGTTATCATTCAGAGGTATAATTTCTCCATGTTACTTCCACTTCAAATCTCCAATATTAAGAAACATAATCTAAGACAAAATAACATTCAACCATACGTAATTTCACTTTGGCATTTGCTACTGAATTCTCTGAAATGATAATTTGTCAAAGAAGGCATTTGTGTGGTGTTCATATCACAAGTCGATGGATAAGACAACATGTGTTTATTGAATTTATATACATACACAGTAGATTGCTGAGTGAAGAAAGTGTAGGATGGTGGAAACATATGGCCTTCCATTCTCAATTTTGATGAGAAAAAATAAGATGAAATGGTTAATTTAGTCACAATAAAAATTCTTTTTGACTTAGGGTTAAACTATGTGGGAAAGAAAAAGAGTGCTTAATTGGAAGGGGTTCTTAAAAGTTATAAAAGAGTTAGGTGATATCTAAAGGTAGTTTTGATTTGCATTCCTCTGATGATTAAGGATGGTGAGCATTTTTTCATGTGTCTGTAGGCCATGAGCCTGTCTTCTTTAGAGAAGTTTCTCTTCAAGTCCTTTGCCCTTGGGATCATTTGTTCTTTTCTTGCTAATACGTTTCAGTTCTCTGTGGATTCTGGTTATTAAACCTTTGTCGGAAGCATAACCTGCAAATATTTTCTCCCATTCTGAGGACGGTCTGCTTGCTATACTTACTACATTCTTGGCTGTGCAGAAACTTTTTTGTTTGATCAGGTCCCAGTAGTGTATTTTAGATACTGCTTCAATTGCCTGGGGAGTCCTCCTCATAAAATATTCACCCAAGCCGATTCCTTCAAGAGTTTGCACTTTCTTCTAGAATTTTTATAGTTTCATGTCTTAAGTTTATGTCTTTAATCCAGTGAGAATCTATCTTAGTTAATGGTGAAAGATGTGGGTCCAGTTTCAGTCTTCTACAGGTCGCTAGCCAGTTCACCCAGCACCATTTGTTAAATAGGAAGTCGATGCAGCCTCAAGGAAAGATGGAGACTTTACCTCTTTCATGTTTACGTGGATGGAGCTGGAACATATTCTTCTTAGCAAAGTATCTCAAGAATGGAAGAAAAAGTATCCAATGTACTCAGCCCTACTATGAAGCTAATTTAAAGCTTTCATATGAAGGCTATAACCGAACTATAACACAAGAATATGGGGCAAGGGGCAAGGGAGGGGACGGGAGGGGGGAGGTTGGGGTGGAGGGAGGGTAATTGGTGGGGCCACACTTATGGTGCATCTTAGAAGGGTACAGGTGAAACTTACTAAATGCAGAATACAAATGTCTTCATACAATAACTAAGAAAATGCCATCAAGGCTATGTCAAACAGTTTTTGTGAAAATGTTTCAGATTGCATATGAAACCAGCACATTGTACCCCTTGATGGCACTAAGGTACTCAGCTATGATTCAACAATAAAAAAAAAAAGTTATAAAAGAAAGCTTAAGATATGGGACCAAGAATGTGTTTGAACTGTATATTGAAGAAGGTATAGATTTGGAAGAGATAGAGAGGAGGAGGAAGTTATTCTCATGTAGAGGTCAAGGAAGTGAGAATGAATTAGACACAGACAGAATCCAAACCTGGAGTGGAAAAGTAGACTTGATGGTTAGGAAGAACTAAATTTACATAAACACATGTTATAGAAGTACTTGCATACCAGTAAGAGAAGTGTGGGTTTGATTCAGCAGACAGTGAGGCACCAGTGTACACTCTGGAATTAGAATCATATTAATAATTTAGAAACCATGATCTGTATTCTCTAAAATATAAAGGAGGGAGAAGAGGAATCACGAACATCCCTTAAACACAGTGTTCCTTATAAATTTATCAAAAAATCTTTTATTTTGCCTCTTAACAATCTCTTCCTTGGTAATCTCTGTCACCTCCCTGTGCAACTCCTTCTTTATATAGAAAAGCAAGGCCCAGAAATACTAAATGACTTCTTCAAGGTCTTGAACTGATTAGTGGTGAGGTCGGGACTAGATACACACCAGAAGGCTGGCCCAGCACACATTTCTTCAAACCTCTGCTTTCCAAAATCCTCCCTGAGAGTCAGTAAGAAAAAATGACATGGATCTTGGATTCTCTGGGCTTGAAATTCTGCTCTGTTACTCACTGCCTTCCCAATTTAGGCGTCCATGTTAATCCCTCAGCACCTCTTTTGCTTCATTAGTTCAATGAGGTGGTAATAATAACAGTATTTACTTCTTCTTTGGAAGATTAAATTAGTTGATATATGTAAAATACATAAATAGCACTCTGCATGTCCTTTAGGGAAACAGTTGCAATAAAAGCTGAAGCAAGAGTTATATGCAAAAATTGAACAATGACATTCTTCTCTCCTCTTCATTGGAAACAAATTATATAATACACTAAGTTTTGGCTGATACATCATTTTCAAGTTTTTATTGTCATCACTGTGTAGTGGAGACAGTGTGACATTGTGATCAACTCCCTTATCCAAAAAAAGAAAAAAAAAAAAGACTAACACCTACCTACCCCTACCTACCCTATCGGTTTGTCTTTAAGTCAAAACAAAATATTGTATATGAAGTTGAGTGCATGCCACCTAGGGGGAACTCATCCATGTTCATTGTCTTTTCCCCATTTCTGGTGTCTGTGATTAATAGAAAACAAAACCAATTATGGAAGAGTAAGTACATATTAGAGAAGCCTTGAAAACAACACATAATTTGTTTGTTTACTGTATGCATGTGTTTGTTTTCTGAATATATTCATTCGTGTTTTCCTCATTTTGATTTTCCGTCATACACCTTACAATAGGCTCCTTGAGTTCTCTTATTGTACATTTCTTTTAAGTTGAAGAAAGAAAAGCAAGCCTGTGTTAGCCTGAATATGTTGTGAGACTTTCCTACGAGACACTGTTTATGATAACACCTCTCACCGTCCCTTAAGAAGGTAGAAAAATAAAATTTTACTAAATGTTTTGTTTTAAAACACTTCACATTATCTGAAGTATATTAACTAAACATAACATTGTATTGGGCAGTGAAATTTGGCTATAAAAATGTTTCATTTGCTAAGTATTACAAACTTTTATCCAGGGTAAAGCATTCAGGCTTATCTTGCTTAATTTTTCTGCTTTTCTGAGTGGATCCTAAGGAGAAAATGTTAATAAGAGCACAGGCTATGCATCTGATGCTATGACCTTGGGGCAGCCTTCCCAGAGGGAATATTTAGTCTTATTTTGCTGAATGAGGGAGAGTTTCCAGGATAAAAGTATTATATGAAGATAAAGTTCTTGCGAGAAGTCAGAGTATATGTATTTTTTTTATGCTATTTAACTTTAGAGTTGGAAACTTGCTGTGTACAGTGGTGCTATCATAGCTCATTGTAACCTTGACCTCTTGGTCAATAGCACTCCTTCTGCCTTAGCCTCCCTAGTAGTTGGGATTATAGGCGCATGCCATCGCACCTGTGTTGTCTTGTTTGTTGAGATTGTATTCATAGATGTCAGTGTAACAAAACCCTTACGTATCTCCTATCCACGTCATCCCAGAGGGAGAAGATGCGAGGCGGCAGTGCCACGCCCTAGTGCTCTACAGCTAGAGTGGTAGAGTAAGATGCTCCTGCTGCCCGCCATCTTGTTCACCACCTGTATTCCTTTTTCATTCCTGCAAAAAAAAGACCAACATTATATTGAGTTTTTCATGTATTTGGTCCTTTTGGGGACGATAAGAACATTTTAATCATATGTCCCCCTTGCCAAATTTCTCCTTTCGCCTTGAAGCTTTCTGTATATAATAAATACACAATGCATTCATGGTTTCTTTTAGTAAGTTTTTTTTAAATCAGAATATCTATATTAAGATGTAGTCACAAATTTCATCATATACTCCACTATGCAAACAGCTTTAGTAATTGTTTTTAACTGAGAGGACAATGTAGGAATGCGAGATGGAAATACCGAGTAGAGGGTTGCACCAGGATCCACATTTTCCATTTATATGTGCCCCTGGTTAAGGATCAAAAAACAGAATGTCCATTCTATGACAGTAAAAGGAAAATTCCTGCCCAAAATAACATGTGATATAAATAAGTTAAAACAATTTAAAAGTCATTATTTTGAAGACCCTATGTAAGAAAACATGAGCTTGTTAATGAAGTGATAAAGAAATACAAATAGGAGAGTTTTCTGAACTGAGCAATAGAGAATAATTAAGGAATAGCATAGCAATGAAGCCTGGAGCTAATGCTTAGAGTTCTGTGTGCCCCGCTGACTACATCCGGGGTCTTTGACATAGTATTTATCTGTCATTTATGCCTTGGATTCTTCCCCTCATCTGTAAAATGAGGATAATAATAATAGTCACTTGCCTTACAGGACTTTTGTGTGGGTTAAAAGTTATAAATGTTAGTCATATTTTGATATTCTATAGTTATACTTTTATTTGCTGGAATATTATTGGTATAGTTTATCTTCTCTCAGATGAAATATCTTAGCCCTCAGAAATGTTTATTTTAAAAATAAACATTCGCTTAAGCCATATATTGTTTTTAAACATTTCTTATTTATTTATTTTTAAGAAATAAGTTTCAGACCTAGTTTTTTTTTTTTTTTTAAGAGATGGAGTCTCACTCTATTGCCTAAGTTCAGTGACCCAATCACAGCTCACTATAATCTCAAGTGATCCTTCTGCCTCAGCCTCCTGAGTAGCTGGGACTATAACCTCATTAGCTGCCCTAATAAATATTTTTGTTGTTGTTGTTAAATTTTTCTTTAGAGATGGGCATCTTACTATATTGCCCAGGTTAGCCTTGAACTCCTGGCCTCAAGTGATCCTCCTTGACTTCCCCAAATGCTAGGATTATAGGAATGGGCCACTGCACTCTGCCCAGGAAACCATGCAATAAAAAAAAGAAATACAGGGCGGTACCTGTGGCACAGTGAGTAGGGTCCTGGCCCCAGGTACTAAGGGTGGCAGGTTTAAACCCGACCCTGGCCAAACTGCAACAAAAAAATAGCCAGGTGTTGTGGTGGGGGCCTGTAGTCCCAGCTACTCGGGAGGTTGAGGCAAGAGAATTGCCTAAGCCCAAGAACTGGAGGTTGCTGTGAGCTGTGATGCCACTGCACTTTACTGAGGGTGACAAAGTGAGACTCTGTCTCTAAAAAAAAAAAAAAAAAATACACATTTTGAAAATAAAATAGAATACAAGTTTTTTGTCACTTTGAAACAATCAGTGACTAAAGGAAGGGGTGTTTTTGTTTCTATATTTAAAGAAGGCAGGTTAAAATGCATCGGTTGATAAAAGAAATGTACAGCTGTGGAAATTTTTTCCCTAAGAATAATTGCCTGGGGATGAAGTGGGGGGGGGAGCATTGTGAAAGGATGCCTTTAATACTTAAGTTTGTTATTTTCAGGAATTATGCACCCCTAGTGTATAGGCTGAGAGGAATACAGTTATATACCAGGTTAAATGTTGATAAATCATTAAAAACGACACCCTTTTATACAGGAGAAAATGCACTCAACATTTTTCCCTGAGTAAAGTATGCAAAACCCCTGCTTAAATGGGGCATATAATTTTTAATGACTCAGGCCTTTAGTCCTCGGAAATGAACCAAGTATGATAAATAATGTGGAAGCTGGCGAATATTGAGCGTCTTGTCATCACATCATCAGATTTGAAATCACCTGAGGCTATATATGAAAGGTAGGAGCTTGAAAGAATTAGTCTTTAATTTAGCCGACTTTGAAGAATGTGGAATACATGGAAGAAATCTGATTGTAGTCAAATAACCAACAAAATTTCTTCCTGAAAATGGAGAGATACTGACATCATAATCAGAAACAGTGTAAGATGTTCACTTTAATAAAAAAATCTGTTTCTCATAGAAATTATTTTTGGGCCACTCTCTTTAATCCACACGTCTTTGACAAGAAAATGTGTCTCTCCCTTGCACCTTTGCTGTTGGTAACTTTTGACCTCTGGTTTTTCAAATACCTGTGACTCTACACATAGGCAGGCTGCTCTTATTTTGTTCTTTTTCACTGGCTATTCTTAGGCAGATATGTTCCCTAGTTATCTCTGGAGAAAAGCAAGGTTTGTGCATCATTAAAAAATAAATGAATGTATTCGTTCTTTTATTTAATTGGATATAATAATTCAAAAATATATTAATCCAGTCCCTGAAGATCATAAGGAAGAGAGAATGTGGAAAATTAAAGAATTAGGTAAATTAGAAAAGCTTAAAATAAGCAGGTAACTAGAGAAGAAAAAAATTAAATATATTGAATACACAATTGATTTTAATATAGCAAGAATGTGGAGCTTCAAAGCAAAAGACCTATATCCACGGAGCTTAGTCTCCCGTTGCTTTGCAGGGCATCCAGTCTTTTAGGACTTCAAAAAATTAAATAATATAGGTAGATCAACAAGCAAAGGGAACTTTAAAATACGAAAAGAAAAGAAAATGGTGAGTGATCAGGCTGATCTTCTGAAATATTTTTGATTGTATTAGAATAGCAAATTTTCAATTTTGACTTTGGAACAATATAATTGACTAATCACAGATACAGTTGCAACTATAAATGTAAAATTTTAAAATTATTAAAAGTTAGCAAGATTTTTAAGAATGAAACAAAAGATAAAAGTTTAAATCTACAGAAAGATCTAAAGATAGAGACTAAAAGTATTATAGTAGTTATTAAATATAAAATCATAAAGGTCAAGAAAATGGACATTTGATAAGCCAAAATTAGATCTGTCGAGGTAAGAGATGAAAATTGAGAATTATGTGAAAAACTACAGAAAATTTTAATATTTATGGAAAGTCTCAGAGTTTGTAATACAGAAAAAGCACCAGTTCATCTTGATAAAATAAAGTTGAAGATTGTGAATGTGTTTATTAAATAAATTTCACATATCTTCCTTCATTATAAAAATATTCCCAAGCACACCTCACTATTTTTAACAGAAAAAATCAAAGGAAGGGGTAGTCTTTACTACAAGTGAAAATCAAGTATGTGGGGCTGGGCATGGTGGCTCACGCCCATAATCCTAGCACTAGCCGGGTCTGAGGTGGGTGGATTGCTTGAGCTCAGGAGTTCAAGACTAGCGAAACCCCATTGGTAAAAAATAGCTGGGCACTGTGGCAGGCACCTGTAGTCTGAGCTACTTGGGAGGCTGAGGCAAGAGGATCGATTGAGCCCAAGAATTTGAGGTTGGTGGGAGCTATGACACCATGACACTTTTCTGAGGGTGACAAAGTGACAGTCTGTCTAAAAAAGGAATATGTGTTAATATTCTGGGTGAAACATTGACCACATTCATAAATAAAAAGTCAGTCCACATAGATGTTCTGATTTATATAAGAACAAACATACACATATACAAATAAAACAGAGAAATATATATATCATATACATACAAACACACAAATATGTCGGCCAATATAATTGGCAAATAAGTGTGTGTGTTTGTGTGCATGCTAGAGTTATTTTCCTAGCATCAAACCCAAATTGTGGACCTTTGAATGGTAATTAAGAAATATTTTAAAATTCACAAACTCCATACAATATTGCCTAACACTTAAATTGTGTTGTTCCACCCCAAGAATTGACTTCTTAGATACAGCCTCATTATTTATAAAACATGTATAAAATTCTTTACCTAAAATGATTGTGTATAAACTAAGTCATCACACCATACCAATGGCCTAGTTGGAATCCTGACACCAGCTAATTCCTTTATATTCTTCTCATTCTTGACGTTGCTGGAAAATGTAACCTCTCATGCCTTCTAGTATAAACTAAGGAAAGCACTTAGTACAGTGCCAGGCATATTGAATTTTTTTTTGTAAAATAAGTATTAAAATAAATTATTATGAGATTTGAGGAATTGAATGCTTATACTACTAAAAATGCTTTTACCACAGACACAGAGTAGACGCAAACTTACTAAAGCCACTAAAAGAGAATAGCTATATATAAAAAATTCATATTTTTAAATTTGACCAATTGGCCTTATTCGAAATAAACTTTAACGTTAGAAAACATTTCTAATTTTTATGGCTACTGTTGAGTTAATTGACAGGTGTGTATTTTGTCCATTCTCTACAGGGCTTACATCTCTACTAAAGGGCATTAGAAGGTTTATTGTCTGTTCTAGATTGCACATATAACACAGCTGCTCCATGAAGCATATTAACTAATTCATCTGAAAGGCCAATTATCAGATATCCTAGAATTGTGGCAGATTCAGTACGGATTCAGGATCATTTGAAATGTAGAGTTTTATGTGCATCACTGGTGGATAAAGACAAGATGAGTGTAAAAGTTTTGTTGCATCCACATTCTTTAGGTCTATTTAGGAAATCAGCTGCATATGCATGAAACTGTGTTATCATCCACTTTGCATTTCTCCATCTGGTTCACAGGATAGTGTCTGTCCAATCTCTTGCTAACACATAATAAGCTATAATTGACTATTTTCTGTATCTAGTACTTTAGCAATGTTATTAAAATGGCTATCTGGCTGGTCAAATGTTCATTCATTCATTTACTCATTCATTCATTCATTATTCCATTATAATGTCTAAATATAGACAATAATTTATTATTGGTGGAGTTATTTTAGAATTAAGTGACCACCATTTTCTAAAGGCTTGCAAGGTGTCAGTTCTGTATGTGTTCCATTATTTTGTGGGTTTCTATAATTTTCAGAATTCAATATGGAATTTTTAAAATCTTTAATAATATTTTCTCTATTTTATTTTTGATTATATGACTAGAATATTTTAGCCCATAAGCAAGGAACTCTGAAGATTTAGCACAAAAGATACAATCATAACTTGGCATAAATTGTAGGATATTGAACAAAGTTAATTTTTCCATTAAACAGCAAAATCCAGTTTTCAGTGTTTTGTTTTCTAAGTTCTTAAGAGTCTAGAGTATATTTTTAGAGGTAGATTTTCTGGGTTTGAATCTCAGGTCAACTGTTCCCAATTTTAGTCACTTCTTAGATTAAGTCTGAATATAGTAATAATTGTGTCATAGAGTTGTTGTGAATGGAAGACTAGATAAGATTTTTTAAAGCATTTGCTACAAGATGTAGAACATCAGGAGGTCCTCCAGCTGTTTGTTCAGCTTCTCTAAACTTCTTGACTCTAATGGTGCTGCAGGGTTAGGGCCAGAGAAACTCTGGGCTATGAGACTGTAATTGGGAGATGGGAGTAGAGTGAGGGTTTGGGGTAAGACACAAACTCCTGAGATCATTGTCACTGAGCAGGAAAGGGGGGATATAGCCATGTCAGGAGAACAGGAAGTGAGAATCTTGGGGTCCATATAAAGGAGGAAAAATGTTATTATTGAAATAAAAAGAGATAGGTTGGTTGGCAGCTTTCTTCAATCTGAGAAAGTCCAGATACACTGGATGTAACCTGATGACAACAGAGATGCCAGCTTGAGCCTTTTAATACTCAGTAGTTCATAGTACATTGTCTTAAATGGCTTCAGTTACTTGCTTGAATTACTAGCCCTGGGACAGGAGGAAATCAGGGGATCTCAGGGAATGAAGGACAAGCTCCTTTCTGAGTCAGAACTGCCACAGCCACAGTCCTCGACTAAGTAGTCGTCACATCACACCAATGGCCTACTTGGAATCCCGACGCCAGCTAATTCCTTTATATTCTGTTATTCTTGACATTGCTGGAAAATGTAACCTCTCATGCCAATTTCCAATTCCAATGCCATTTTCTCTGGGCACCCTAAGTCCCTTTTCCTCTTTCTCTACAAACCTTCCTTTCAGCTGCCATCCTATTCCATTTTAAAATAAGTCTATATTTTTAATGCCGCAGTTAGTCATCAGTGGAGCTTTAATGTGTATACTTTGCCTGCTGACACTTTTGGAGAGTTACTCTGATTTGATGCTTGTCCAATATTACAGGCATGTCTTCGTTTTCCCTATGACACTTTTCTTTCCACAACCCCCAGAATACTCTTTCTTGATAGAATGTAAACTCCATGAGGGTATGTCTCTCTGTTTTATCCACTAATATAGACCAAGTAATCATAGCAGTGCCTCGCATTCTTGCACAGTAAGTTTTCAATAAAGAATCATTGAATGAAGGAATTTACTGAACATACATTCAATAAATTTATTACATGATAAAATAGCAATGAATGATTTAAAAATTATTTTCCTCATAGAGTTTACATTCTAATATATATATGCTAAAAGATGATGATAAACAGACAATAAGCATGCAAACAGGTACATTTAATAATTCTAGATTGTCATTATTCTATGGAATAAATAAGCTAAGGAAATAGAGAGTGGGTGGTAGGAATTATTTTAGTTATTTTAGTTAGAGTGGTCAAGATCATTTTCTTAGGGGCAAATCTGGGCCGAGTATTGATGTAATGTGAATAGATTTAGGGATAAGAAGTAATAACAGGAAATATAAAGGTCCTGAGATGCTAAAATGTTTTACGCACTTGAGAGAGAGTGGTTAAAGATGATGTCAGAGAGATGAGCAAGGCCATGTTGTGGAGGTCTTATAGGTTTATATTTTGGACAGAAGTTCAGATTTTATTTGAATATGATGGTAGATTCTATTGTATACATATACCACAGTTTGCTAATCTGTTCACAAGGGTTCATGGGGGACTTGGGTTGCTTCCACGTCTTGGTAATCGTGAATTGAGCTACAATAAACATTCCGCTGCAAACGTCCTTGTAGTAAAATGGTTTCTGTTCTTTTGGGTGGATACTTAGTAATGGGATTGCAGAATCAAACGGAAGATCAACTTTTAATTCTTGGAGAATTCTCTATTTTCCCATAGAAGTTGTATTTGTTTGCAGTCCCACCAGCAGTGCAAAAACTTTCCCTTCTCTCCACTTCCACACCAGCATCTGGAGATTTGGGACTTTTTGATGTGGGCTAATCTCACTGGAGTTAGGTGCTAACTAAAATAATTCCTACCACCCACTCTCTCTTTCCTTAGCTTATTTTTTCCATAGAATAATGACAATCTAGAATTATTAAATGTATCTGTTTTGCATTTCTCTGATGATTAGGAATGATAACCATTTTTTCATGTGTTTGTTGACCATTCATCTGTCATCTTCAGAGAAGTTTCTATTCAAGTCTCTTGCCCACTTATAAATGGGATGTTTGCTCTTTTCTTGTTGATGAATTTGAGTTCTCTGTAGATTCTAGTTATCAGCCCTTTGTCAGATTCATGGCATGCAAATACCTTTTCCCATTCCAAAGGCTGTCTGTTTGCTTTAGTTGTGGTGCCCTCAGCTGTGCAGAAGATTTTTAGCTTTATCATATCTCATTTATTTAATTTTGGTGTTGCTGCAACTGCCAAGAGGGTCTTCTTCATGAAACTTCTTCTTAGACCAATTTTGTCAAGGGTTTTCAACACATTCTCTTCTAGAATTTTTATAGGTTCACGTCTTAAATTTATATCTTTTTTTCCAGCAACAGTCAATTTTTATCAATGGTGAAAGGTGTGAGTCCAATTTCAGTCTTCTACGTGTGGCTAACCAGTTCTCTCAGCAATAAGAACAGATGGAGAATTTATATCTTTTGTGTCTACCTGGATGGAATTGAAACACATTCTTCTCAGTAAAGTAACTCAATAATGGAAAAACAGGCATTCAATGTACTCAATACTAATGTGAAACTAATGTAGTCTAGAAAGGGAGCCCGGAGAGGAGGGAGAGGGGAAGTGTAAGAAGGGAGGGTGATTGGTGGGCTCTTACCTGATGTGCACAGTGTGAGGGAGTTCAGCCCGCCCCCTGAGTGAAGGGCTCAACTACAACTTGAACTTTACCTTAGAATTGGAAACAATGTAACCGAAACATTTTTACTCTCATGTTAATCTGCAATGAAAAAATTGTAGAGCCACAGACAAATGTGGACTAGAAAAGTTACATAATGTCAGTTACAGGATGATATTATGTATTTACAGGATTATAAAATCATAGATTAAAAGTGAGTTGGTGAGGAGAGAAAGCAGAGAGACCAATGAAAAGACCATTGTCCTGTGAGCGATGATGGTAGATTGAACCAGGGTGGTAGCAGTGGAGTGGAATCAGGTTCCAGATGTATCTGAATTTTATGTGGATTTTATACGGCAAAGTAAGGAGAGGAATCAAGAAGGCACCCTAAGTTCCTAAACTGAGTTGGGGAAATCTATTTTACTATTAGTGTTTCTGCAAGGAAAATAATGTACTGATGCATTTGGGAAAATATTATGGCTCTCTACAAACTCAAAAGAGAATGAACATTACATTTCTACAAAAACTATTACATCTTTTGTGTGTTGTTTTAGCTTTTTTAATTTCTCAACTTTTTATTTTGAAAAATGTCAACTTCAAGAAGAAGTTGAAAAACATAGTGCAGCAGACGACTGTATGCTCTTCACCTCCATTCACTGATTGTTAACATTCGGCCACATTTGCTCTCTCTTTCTCCATATACACACACAAACACGGTTTTTTTTCTCGGAAACATTTGAAAGTATGTTGCAGATGTCATGAAACTCCACTCCTAATATTTCAACATATATTTACATAGATTTTCTGAGGACACAGAAATTCTTTTACACAAGCTCAAGACCAGAGAAATTTAAACATTGATGCAATGCTATTGGTATAACATAGAGCCCGTATTGAAATGGTCTCAGTTGTCCAATTACTGCTTATTTTTCTCTTATCCTGAGCCGATCAAAAATCAAGTTATGTTGCTTTAGTCTTCTTTAATCTGGGAAGGGATTGGGAAATTTTTCTGTAAAGGCTTAGATAGTAAATATTTTAGGTTTTGTGGATCAGCATATACAGCTTCTGGTGTGACTACCCAGCCCTGCTATTATAGTGCAAAAAGAGCTGCAGACAATATGAAAATGAATGAGAGTGGCTGTGTGCCAATAAAACTATTTACAGGCTCTGAGATTTGAAATTCATATCAAATTCATGATTCATAAAATATTATTCTTCTTTTGATTTGCCCCCCAACATTGTTAAATATAAAAACCATTCTTAGTTTGTGGGCAGCAGAGAAGCAGGCAGCAGGCTGGATTTATCTTACGGCCTATAGTTTGCCCACCTCTGTTGTACAGCCATTCTCTTACCATTTTTTTTTCTGTCTTTCATGACATTAACATTTTCAAAAATTCCAGGCTTCTTGTCATGTTAAATGTTAAAATTAGATTAGTCTGATTGATTCTTCCCTATTAAATACAGGATCAATTTTTTTTTTTTTAGCAAGAACACCAGGCAGGAGGTATTGTATCTTTCTCTTTAAATATAAAGAAGTCTGTTTGATATCAGTTTTGACTGTTATTTTTGAAGTTCCCATCCTTTCTTTAATATTGTTGTGTAAGTATAAAACAGGAGATTTCTTATTGATCTGAACATGTCCCTACAGGAAGTGCCTATAAACACTGGAGTTTAAACAGAAAGAAGCCCAAGAGTACCCAAGAGAAAAACAATTGCACGTGGAGATGGTCAATCACTAGGAAACCTGTGCATTGTTGATGGGCACATGGTTTATAATAGGCAAACATTTGCCAATGAACTAAGCAAACTTTTATATTATTTGTACTTTTACTTTATTTTATTAAAACGCTGTCTTCATGCCCCACGCAGGAAACTGGGTCAATCACATCGCTCTGTTTGTGCTGGGCAGTTCTCTTCTCTCTTTGCAAGGTCCCTCTGACTTTATTCTCATCATTTTCAATCCCCTTTCCCCAAAATAGAAATCCACTGAACTGCATTTGGGTACACATGATCTGAAAAATGTAAAACGTTGTTTTTTATTTGTATGTTTTCTATTTATATAGGTGGTAGTGTATTACAATCTTCTTCTGATTTTCTTATTCTCCCCTGTGATTTCTAGGTTTACGCATGCTTGTTTGATCTGTCTTTTTGCTCTGATTTTAATACTGCATAGAACACCACACTTTAGTTCTCTAGCAAAGTGCATCTAAGTTGTTTGCATCTTCCTGCTGCCACAGACAATGCTGTGATAAACCTAATCGTGCATCACTCCTGTCCCTGAGCATTCTTCTCTGGGGCAGACACTGAACAGGATGACTGTGGAGTCACTCTGAACACTGCCAACCTAAAGGGCCCAGTTGCTAGTCACGTGTATTAGCAATACACATATTTCTATTTCTCCATAATCTCACAAACATTTGGTAGTATTTCTAATCTTTGCAAAAGTGATAGGTTTTAATTTGCATCTCCATGAGAACCAGTGTGGCTGATCATCTCGTCATAGGATTGTTTTACCCTTGGGTACTCATGGATTTTCATCTTTTACTTGTGGGTGTGTCACTTATATCTTCTAAATATTAATTGGTTGTCAATTTTTGATATTATTTTACAAAATAAAATAGGAATTAGAGGAGATAAGGAGAGAGTGGAAGGGATGGAGGCAGAGAACAAATGTGGAAAAATGCTAATATTTACTGAATTCATTTGGAGCTCATATGGATTTCATCATGCTAGTCTTTCTATTTTACTGTATGCTTAAAAAAGCCAATATTAAAAATTTTGCTAAAGTTTTTTTTTGCATTAACAAAGCTCTCACAGATTGTAGAGCTCAAATGTAGAAAATGTTCAGATTCAATAGTTATTGATAAGACACCGTCAGACAGATAGTATTCTATGCAGTGATGAGATGGTCCTGAACGGGACAAAATCCCTACTCCTAAGAAGCTTATAGTTCAGTGAGGGGAGATGGTCCTTAAATAAGTAATGGCAGGTGAGTGCATAAATGAGCACATAATTGTGTCATTAAGTAAGTAATCCAGTAACAGAAAAAGATAATTTCAGACGGTAATACAACGTCCGAGATAAATAAAACAGGGTCTGTGATATAGATGGAGGAGACTGAGTAAATCAAGTTTTAGTTTACTGATAGAATGGGATGATAGAAGTCATGGACTTTGAAATCAGGTGAACGGGGGCTCAAAGCCTGGTTGCTTCACTAGCTTAGGAATCAGATAGACTCGGATTTAGATCATAGTTCACTCTGTGGCAAGGAACAGATTCTTGATAAATGTTCTTGCTCTGTGTTTTGTCAAGTGCTGAATAAAGCAGTGGGTCACCAGAAGGAGGGGGTAAAGGAGAGTGGAAAAGAAGGAGAGTGTGTATCGTAATGAGGAACATGTCAGAAAATAAATGAGAGGAGAAAAGGTGAAGCAGCAGGACAGGAAAGACAGGAGGAAGATGAGGACAGACATTCAAGTGTGCAGTTCAGTGAGGGGACTGGTAAGCTTATTTTATAAAATGTAAAGATGAAGGATGATTCTCTTAAATGAAGGAGGATCCAGAATTGGTAGCATGGTTAAACATAGATGAAGGAGACATATTCCTCTCTTTTGGGACTGTTCGAGTTCATGAGACAATTTTAACATTGGCTGTCTTCCCTACTTGGCTTTTTAAAGAGGCTGACTGACATTTCATAATGCCAGGGTATGTGGCAGTGCCGAACCTCAGAAGCATGCAGGGGCACGTTTGAATGAATTTGGGCCAATCAGGCCATGGTTATTAATGACCTTGAGGAAACTGGACAGTGTCGTGCGGCAACTTTTCCGTTTTAAACCTTGATTTTAAGATGTTTTCAAATTTAGTTCTTATAAATCACAACAGGTTGAACATTGGCAGCTGTTTATTAGCTCAGATGTATTTTTCATTAAGAGATGTTTTTATTGAAAATTGTTCTCTTTAAGAGTACCAAAAGAAGGAGAGAAAATATTTTACTGGCTTGATGTTATATATTTTTAAAAAATTCTTAATTCATAATTAGTGTCTTATAGAACCATAGAACTCAGGTATGGCAAGAAAGTTAAGTAAGGATTAGGTGGATCTAGAATTAGTTGATATTGCTATATTATTGCAGAGATAGGAAAAGGTTAAACCCAAATCAGGTGATGCTATACTAATTAATGACTCCAATTTAATTTTGGGAACACACAATATAAGGAGTATAAATATTCTTAAATGACGTGTTTCTGATTATAATTTGATCTGCAATTCATGATGTCTCCACACTCCAAGTAGCTCATGTACTAAGGCTTACTGAGGCTAATTTACATACTTACGGCTAATTTTCTATGCTGCTTCAAAATAGGTAGGACAGTGTAATAGTTCCCTTATGTGTTAATTAGTCATTTAATAATATGATACAAAATATAAAAATAAGCGAAAAAACAATTTGAGCAGCCAAATATGACACTAGAAATTGGACACTTTATTCATGCAAAGCTTATATGTACTTTTCATTGGTCTAAACTATTTATTTTATTTAGGAATATATGGTATGGCTAAAATAGTCTGGACTCAGAGACACCTATTGAAAAATCTCTCCCCTTTGGACATTGTGGAAAGTAAAATTATGTACTCCAAGGGATATCCGTGTTTTAAATATTGAAACTTGTAAACATCTCACGTGGCATGACAAAAGGGACTTTGCAGATGTGAATAAGGTAAGAGTTTCAAGGTGGGAAACTCTCCTGGATTAGCTGGGTTGGCCCAGTGTAATTAAAGTGTGTTTAACAGTAGAGAATCTTTTCCGACTGTGGTCAGAGGGAGATGTGACTACTAAAGAATGGCCAGAAAGAGGGAATGCTTGAGGTTTTTGAAGAAGTAGGGGGTGGGAGTGGGGGGAAGTGTGGCCAACGGTCAAGCAGTATGGGCAGTATGGGGTGGTTTCCAGAAGCTGACAAAGGCAAGCACAGAGATTCTGCCCTACAGCTCTAGAAAGCAATGCAGTCAGGTCTGTTACCACCTTGACTTAGGCCTCATGAGCCCTATGTTGGACTTTTAACCTACAAAGGTCTAGGGTGATAAATTTTCATAGTTGTAAGCTGTTAAGTCCATGGTAATTTGTTCTAGTGCAGTAGGAGGTGAATACAGCTATCAATGTGTTTTTTTCAGGCCAGGATCACATCCAACTATGTGCTTTGCAGTCTCACGGTGGTTCAAGCTATGCAGTTGGAGTGTGTACCTTTTTATGCACACATGTAGAGATGCGGTCATAGTTCCTTTGCTAATACATTTCCATAAGCAACAAACAAAAGAACATGAAAATAAAAGGTAGTATGAAGAAGAGATCACATCTGGCTGTAAGAAGCAACTTACTTGAGTTTCAGGAGTCCCAAAGCAATCTGGGTTGATATTTTATTTTTGTAACTGGACAAGGCATCTCACTTGTAAGTCAAAGAATCAGTGGTAGAACCTAAACTGAAGAATCTAAGTCGGAGAAATAGCTCCTTGAAAATACAATCGAGAAATATTTATTATCAGAAGTCAGGCTTGATAGTAGGGTAAGACCATTAGATTTATTAAAGACGTGGATTGCATTTAGCATGTTTTTATGACAATGAGAATAGAAGAAATAATAGACGTTTAAAAGACCTTAGATATTGAGATGCTGGCATGGGTGCAGGAGAGAAGGGAACACTCAGGTACTCTTGGTGGGACTACAAACTAATACAGTCTCTATGTAAGTAAGTATGAAGATTCCTCAGAGAACTAAAAGTAGACCTACAGTTTGACCCTGCAATTCCATTACTAGGTATCTACCCAAAGGAAAAAAAGAAATTTGACCGCAAGAACATTTGCACTCAAATGTTTATAGCAGTTCAGTTCACAATTTTAAAACTGTGCAAATAACCCAAGTGCTCTTCAACACATGAAAGGATTAATAAGCCGTGATATATATATATATATCCCATAGAATTCTATTTGGCTCCAAAAAGATAGAGACTTTATATCTTTTATAACAACCTGGACGTACTTGGGAACATCTAAACAAAGTAGCACAGGAATGGCATGACAACCATCACATGTACTCAGTACTGAATTGTAACTAAATTAGTAGATTAACAACTACAGGCTCGCACAAGAGAAAGACTCAGTTGAATTCAAGTAGGGGGATTTGGTGGGCTCCCACCCAACGGGTACAATGCATGGGTATATGGCACACTTCCTGGGTGAAGGACATAGCTATAACTTGGACTTTAACCTTACAGATGCAAACTATGTAACCTAATTGTATGTACCCTCATATTAGTATGAAATTTTCAAAATGTGCACAAAGGTAGTCATCACAATAAGTGGAGAGGTCTAACGTAAAGTGAAAAACAGAAGCAATTCAGAATCAAGACATGTGCTTTCTATCAGTAAGAGGATATAAGGATCTTAACTCATATGTGACACAAAATTATATTGTTCTAAAGATCAAAAATATGTGTTGACATGCTTTTAAGAACTCTATTTATTAGTAATGCAAGAATGTGATGGCAATTTTGTAATTATGGCTGGCCTTGTGTAAGCAGTTCACTGTTTTGTGGTACAACAAAAGTGCCTTAAAAAAGCTACCGACTTGACCCAATATCTGACAATTGTACAATTAATAATATATATCTGATTTATGACATGTATGCTTAAATAGAATAATTGTACCATCTGCGAAACCTGCCCCCTTATCATAACTTATTATTACACTGGTACACAATTACACTCAGCTAAAATGTGCAGGAAATAAGGAAGTGAACTTTAGGGAAGAAAGATAGAAAAATAGGGAGAGTACAGAAAATAACTGAAAGAGAAAAATAGGGAGGGTAAAGAAAATAACTTTTGTGAAAAACACAAAAGGTGAGTTGTTTAGGGAGAAGAATCATTGAACTGAGAATTGGGGATGGTGTTCTTAAAGGAGGTGACAGATGGCCAAGTAGTGGCTCTCACTTTTGATATCCTTTGTCCAGAGGATAGGAAGGAAAGAGGGAAAAGGTATGAAAAGTTGATCAAGACAGTGGTCCCCAACATTTTTGGCACTGAAAACTGGTTTCATGGGATACAATTTTTCCATTGACTTGGGGTGGCGGCGATGGCTTCATGCTGTCATGAAGCTGATGGCTTCAGCATGATTCAAATGCATTGCATCTCCACCCAAATCATCAGACATTAAATTCTCCTAAGGAGCATGCAAGCTAGATCCCTCACACGTGCAGTTTACAGTAGGGTTTGCACTTTTTTTTTTTTTTTTTTTTTTTATAAATACATGTATTTTATTATTCTTCATTACATTATTTCCCCCCCCCACCCCTTCATGGTAAGACAGAATTGATTTACAGAAAAGAATACAGAAAACACCAAAGCTCCTGGTAGAGGGAGAGATTTCAAGTGGGGAGAGAGATGCTCTCTCCGTTCCTCTCCCGGTCTTTCCCCGTCT
>CAUYRH010004269.1:0-12696 GCA_963574655.1 Perodicticus potto | reverse complement strand
AGGAGAAAACTTCTAAATATGGATCAAAAATGTTTTCTCATAGTAAATGAGAAAATATCATGAATGTTATATCAATCAGGTTGATAAAAATATCTCCGATTGTATGTGAAGCCTGCACACTGTACCCCATGACTGAATTATTGTACACAGCTATGACTCAATAAAAAAAAAAAAAAAAGAATTTAGCTGTAACAAATAAGTCTTGGAGCAGCACTCTTCAGGCTCTGCTGGCCTATAGATTCCCTAGGGCTCTTGCTCAAATGAAGATTCTGTGGCAGGGCCTGAGATTCTGCATATTCCCCCTCCCAAAAAAGTTCCCAAGTAATGCTAATGCTTCTGGTCCTCAGCACCATACCTGGCATAACAAGAGCTGATAAGACATGATTTAGCTGTTATGCTAATTTCTACAGCCTCATCTAATGCCCCTTTCCCTCCCACTCTTAGATTTAGCCATGTTTCAGTTCCTTGGAGAAGTGATGACTAATCTGCTGACCATGCCCCCCAGAGCACCCACTGCCTGAAACTCTCTCAGCCTCCTCTGCAACACCCCCTGGATTGTTACTCATTTGGGGGATCTCAGCTAGGGTATCTCTTCCTCTAGGAAGGTTTTCTGAATGGCCCTACCTTCACACATAGGTATAATTTCTCCCTCACTGATCTTTGGATCCCCAGGACCCACCCCAGTGTCTGCTTCTTGGTGAGTTGTTGAACAAATAGGTGTTGAATTCATTAATCAATGGCCCAAAGAAATGGTTTATTATCTATAGGCCAAATGCAGTGTCTCAGCTGGAATCTTTATAGCCAGTCTTCCTAAGGATAACAGCTATAAATTAACATGATTTTCCAAAGTCATTTACTCCCTTTAAAAATTAAAGGGAGGTTGCCAACAAAACCCCTAACGCTAACTTGAGTAATATAAATGTGACAAAAAGCTGAATAAAGATGTGAGAAATACAAAGACTTAAGAACAATTTTTTACTGTATTACAAGCATTACTTAATAGAATGCATTTTTTTCCTCTAAGTTTAATTTACTCTAAATTAGTGCTGCTGAGGATCAGGTCATTCCACTGTTCATTGCTTACTCATATAAGTACAGAAATTGAGAGTATTTAGAAACATGTCAATTTTGCAGAGTATTTCATTTCATTTGAATCAAATAAAAGATTGGTTTTTATTTTATGTTGTTACTTTTAATTAATTTTTATTGTGTTTTGTAGATATATAGATGCACAATGGATTGGAATTAAAAAACAAACTGGTTTTCCCTACTGATAATTTGGGAAGCACTGCTCTAAGTCATCTCATCTGGGTCATACCATCTAAAGCAGTGATTCTCATTCAGGGAAGATTTTTGTCCCCCAGAAGACAATTGGTAATGTCTGGAGACATTTTTGATTATCACAGACAGGAGAGAGGGAAGTGCTGCCTACTGGGTAGAGGCCAGGGATGCTCTTAAACA
This sequence comes from Perodicticus potto, assembly GCA_963574655.1. Lineage (NCBI taxonomy): Eukaryota > Metazoa > Chordata > Mammalia > Primates > Lorisidae > Perodicticus > Perodicticus potto. Next base: position 11,235 of record CAUYRH010004269.1, on the reverse strand, counting down.
TCCTACAATGCACAGGACACCCCCCACCAGAAAGAATATTCTAGCCTCAAATGTCAACAGTATTGAGGTTGAGAAACTCTGATTTAAAGATTTATCTGAACTCAGAATCTTAAGCCAGTTTAGGGCCAAAGATTTTTTTTTTTAATTCAGTTATTATTTTTGGCTCTTCTTAGCTAATGAGTTGCTCCTTCCCATCAGAACTATAAACAGAAAAATCACACATTCACAGATTTGATAAGAGTCTTCTGCTCTTCTTCAGGTCAAAGATTCTTCTTTCTCCTAACACCCTTGGTTTCCTCATGGCAGAGCAAAAGGAGAAGCACAGTACAATTATTTTGCTTCAGGAGGATTTCATGACTCTTTTCCTTTATAATCAGTTTTTCTGATAGCTAGCTTTTTGTTTTCTCAGGCTCGGATTTAGAACACGTGTTAGCATGGAATTGAAAGTAATATTGAACTGTTCCCATTACAAAAACTTCTCTGTTGACCCTTCTGGCAACTGTCTTGAACAGGACTAAACTACAACTCTTTTCCTACTGAACTTAAAGTTGCCATTCAAGTTTCTTGGAAAATAATTTTCAAACACAAGTAAATAGGCGGTAACAAGTTCTGCTAAACAAAAACATGAAGTGATTTACCCACTGTTGTTTTTGCTTATTTGCATTCTTATTGCTACTAGAATTCATTTAATTTCAGTTGGTTTTCCTTCAATGATTTGATCCTTTATCTTCATTTTGGCAGAATCTTCTTGATGTCATCAATGCTATTTCTAGTTTAGTGCTCCCCAAATTAAAACGGCAGATCAGATGAGACCAAAGAGCAGGAGTTACTTTGCCAATGTTTCAAAACAGCCTCAAATTGTGTACTTTAACCCAGCAGAGTCAGAGTTATCCAGAAACTTAGAGAAATGCAGATTCTCAGACCCTATCTGAGACCTATACTTTAAAGTATGGGGGCCTGCAATCTGTGTTTATAAAATCATCAGTGATTCTAATGCATGGTCAGGCTTGAGAACCACTGGCAAATATATTCATGATTTCCAATCCTGGTTACACATTAAAAATCACTTTCGGAGTTTTTAAAGGCCCAGATACCCATGTTCCATGGCAAAGTAATTTGATTCTTTGAAGGTTAGATGTAAGAATTTCTTAAAGCTTCCCAGGTAAGTACCATGTGTAGCCAAGGTTCAGAGGGCTAGCCCGGGTTTCCTTAACTAAGAGTTTGTTCTGAACATTGCAGGATGTTTAACAGCATCCTTGGTCTCTGCTCACTAGAGCAGAGGAAGCACCCTCTTCCCTAGTTGTCATAACCAAACTCTCCAGACCTTACCAAATACCCCTGGAGGGCAAAATACCCACGTCTCCCGGCCCCTGTCCACTTCTGGCTCAGAACTAATGGGATCAGAATTCACTGTTCTCTCTCCAAGAGAAGTTGTTGGCCTATTTACATCAGAACCATCTGAGGGTTTTTGTAGTAGAGAGTCTAAAGCCTCACCCAGGCCTTCTGAATTGAAATTCTCCTGGAGATCAGAAAGGATGTTTGTATTTAAAATTCTTAAGTGTTTTAAAGTTGGAGAATCACCGAGTTGAGTATTTCTTCTTAGATTGAATTTGACCTTGGTGCTTAGGAAAGCAAAATTTGGTTTGTTAGGGATCCTATTCTTTATCACAGGTAGAAATGATTTGATTTATGCTTCTTCCAAAGATTCTTGCTAAGTCAGACAGGCCCACTTAAAGTGTAGACATCTCCCTGACATAGAGAGAAAACTATAAAATTTTAATCCAGTGACAGTAGTGTCATGTTCTGTGTAAATGAGTATTTCAGTATCAACTCAATAGTTTTTTATTCACAGATTCTTGACTATAAAGGATATTCATTGTGAATGTCAGTTCATACATTTTGAAAGTTAGTGATCATGGAATCAGATAAGTTTGTCACATGGATTTCAGTTTACTTAAAGTTATGAGCAGCACTGATGACTATTTTTCGGTAACTACTTTGGTGTTTGGTTTCCATTATGGACACTATCAATCTACTATTAATTCTTTCACTTTTTTGGTGAGCTTATTGGCCATGTTCCAAGCATGTCTCCACTTACTGGTTATTTTTGCTCTGTCCATTGTCTCTGTGTATATAAAAACATGCTTCTTGGTTTAATCAAAGTTCGCCATTCTCAATCCCCTTCTAATGTCACTTGTAATTATGCATTTATTCATTCATTATGCAGAAATGACTAATAATGAATAGATTCTCTTGGAGGAGCTTTCCCTAAATCGAGGAGATCTCTGACAAAGGTGCCATTTCTCTGTCCTGGGAAATTAGCAATGTCTTCACAAATGGAGGAACATTTGAGCTGGCCTTACAGGATGAACAGGAATTCAATGAGAACAGAGGACTGTTTCAGAAGAACAATCTGATATTAAAGATAAGAATCTGTCCAATATGTACGTCTCAAGTTGTTCACAGTACCGTGACCTGAAACTCAGGGTGCCACTTTATCAGTGGCTAAAGAATCTCACAGGCACTTTAAGAAAACAATTTCCCCCTAGAAAGGGAAACAAGTTGGAGAGTGTAACATCTCATGATATTAAATAAATACTGTCAGTCATGCAAAATTTCAAATTTGGCCACAAAAAGAAAAGGGGGGAAAAACAAAGAAGAAAATTCTCCTTGCATACATCATAAATTTCGTTATGGTCCACTGGTTCTCAATTGGGGACAATTTTGACCCCCGGGGGATATTTGGCAATGTCCCAGGACATTTTTGGTGTCACACCTGGTCTGGGAGTGTGGTGATTGCAGACCAGAGATGATACTAAACATCCTACAAGGCACAGGACAGTCCTCTACAACAAAGAATAAAAATAAAATTAGAATTAAACAGAACCCAAACATCAATAGTGCTGAGCTTGGGAAACTCTATTCTAATCCAAGCTATATTGGCGAAGGGTATATTTATTTAAACTGCCATGCTTTCATTTGTGAAATGGAAATCAATCCTGCTCAGCTCTTTGTTCCTTAGACAGTTGAAATGATGACATGTAAGATTTACCTTGTCCCACCCTCACTGCTGCACAGTTTCATCTGTAAACAAGGCCCTCATGAATTTAGAACACTGTGAAAACTCAGGTGAATTTAATAACTTGAGTTGAGCGAAAATGAGATAAGAATCAAAGCATGAGGTAAAACATGGTTCCATGGCTGTGGGCCCATCACTGTCAGTCCAACATAAATATTTATGGCAGCACATTCTATCGTGAATGTATTTGTCTAGAGGAGAACTGTTTCATCCTGCTGTAAGCAGAAGTAAAGGTTTTCTAAATACAGCCTATATTATGTGAAGTGAGTAGTCCCACGTTTGTGCCAGGCAGAAACAGTGCAAGAATTTAATATTCAGCCAGCAAACATGCAAAGAATGTTGGTGGGGAACAAAATCGTCTAAAACCAGACTGTCCAATTCAGTAGGCACTAACCACATGTGGCTATTGAACACTTGAAATGTAGTGAGTTCAAACTGAGATGTGCTGTAAATGTAAAATACAAAGGGGATTTTGAAGAAAGTCCATTAAAATGAGTCCAAAATGTCCCATTAACAATTTAATTAATTTAATTGATTACAAGTTAAAATATTTTTAATATATTGGGTTAAATATATTATTAAAATTACTTTTATTTATTTTTAAAGAAGCTTGATTTATATTTCTATTGGATAGTGCTTATCTAAAAAACAGATTTCTGGCTCGGCACCTGTGGCTCAGCGGGCTAAGGCGCCAGCCACGTACACCTGAGCTGGCGGGTTTGAATCCAGCCCAGGCCTGTCAAACAACAATGACGGCTGCAACCAAAAAATGGCCGGGCGTTGTGGCGGGCACCTGCAGTCCCAGCTACTTGGGAGGCAGAGGCAGGAAACTCGCTTGAGCCCAGGAATTGGAGGTTGCTGTGAGCTGTGATGCCACAGTGCTCTATCCAGGGTGACAGCTTGAGGCTCTGTCTCAAAAAATAAAATAAAATAAAATAAAAAATAAAAAACAAATTTCTATGGCTCTCTTTTAATCTTATTGTTATGCTCATGAAAAGACTTTAGAGTTCAGATTTCTAATTTCAATCATTAGGCCACTGGTTGTCAGCCTTGCCTACACATTGACATCACCTTAGGGAGGTTTTAATAAAATACTGACATTTGAACATCCATGGGGGGGAAAAAATAAAAAAAGAAACCCTATACCTAAACCCTACATCTTATACAAATATTCAAAATGGGTAGATTTAAATGTAAAACTATCAAACTTTTACAGGAAAACATAGGAGGAGATCCTTAAGATTTAGGGTTAAGCAGACAAGTTCTAAGACTTTCTACAAAAAACACACTCCATAAAAGGAAAAAAAGGCCGATTGGACTTGATCAAAATTAAAAACTTTTGCCCTGTAAAGCCAATATAAAGAGGGTAAAAATATAAGTTACAGCCTAGGAGAACATATTTACAAACCCCATATCTGACAAAGTATGAGAAGATCTAAAGAACTCTCAATGTACTAGTACAAATACAAATAATCTAATTAGAACATGGGCAAAAGACATGGATACTCACATATTTGATGGAAGGGGATGTACAGATGGCAAATAAAAACATGAAAAAATGTTCAACATCATCAGCCATTAGGAGAATGCAAATTAAAACCACTGCATACAAATCTATGATTATCTCAATACCAATTTCAGTTTTAAGAAGTATTAACACTACCCCATCTCTCCCCTTCCACCCCCAGACTCTGTTTTAAATGGTTTAAGTGCGTCCTGAGCAGTAAGAGCTTAAATTCTCCCCCTGTGATTTTAATGTACAGCCAAGGTTAAGAACAATTCTCCTGGGATAAAGAGTAGAGCTTAATAGGAATTTATAAAATAGAGCCTGAAGCCAGGTGGTGGAAAATGCTGACTTGGGGCTTTCTCATTGAGGGTTATCTTTGCACTCAATTCTCAAATAAGAGAATAAATGCAGCTTATTCTTGGGATGGTTTATGTTCCTGTATAATGTCTATTAGTTTTCAAATTGTCTGCATGTTAGACTGCCCTAGAAAGTTTATAAAACATTGATACCTAGAGATTTTTATTTCAATGGTGTACAGTGTGGCCTGGGTATCAGGATTTTTTTTTTTTTTAATCTTCCTAGAGGATTCTGAATATGCAGAATTTAGGAGATGGTTTTAGGCCACTGGCTCTCAACCCTGCCTACAAGTTGGAATTAACTGGGGAAGATTTTCAATATCCTGAAGTCTGACATCTAATGATTCTGATTTAATTGTTCTGGGATACGGCCAGGTCACAGGAATTTTTAAAGCTCCCCAATTACTTCTAATGTGCAATCAAGATTGAAAACTACTAGTTTAGGCATTCATCAACAGAGATAGCAGCTGTATTATTGCACACCAAGGTTTAGCAGGTTTTAAGATCAGGGAGGATCCTGTTTGGTCTCAGTAACTCTGAGTACTTCGTTTATTTGTAAGCCTGGGGAATCACTTAGCCCTGTCAGCAGTGCATATCATAATATTCCCTTTTCCTTACAAATTGACTTGTCCACCTTGAACCTTCCCAACCACGCATCCAACTGCCATGTAATTGCCCATGTTGAGGCTCAGAAAATGATTCTCTGAGGTATGACACTTTGATATGCTGAGTACTTTGAACTAAAAATGTGGCCATGGAAACAAGGTCTCTATGACCTTCTCCAGCCCCCATTTCTTGTCCCTTTGCCTCTCCCAAAGCACGGGAGGGACTTTCTCTGAAATTCCCTTATCTTCCTAAGGGAGTTCCTCCAGAAGGAATTCAAATGTCTTGAGCCCCTTCCCTAAAATCTCATCAAACAGGGAAGATCAGCTTCCAGGAAGGAAGACTAGAGTTCACATCACATCCAAAGCCCAGATGAACTTTGTCCCAGGCTATTGTTTGTGCCCATGTATCTTCCCTAAAAAATATTTTCATAAGTTGCCTACATAGGGCAGTGCCTGTGGCTCAAGAAGTAGGGCACTGGCCCCATATACCAAAGGTGGCGGGATCAAACCCAGCCCCGGCCAAAAACTGCAACAACAAAAATAACAAAAAATAAGTTGCCTACATTCCCCACTTCCCTCTCCTCTGTAAAAAAGGTATATAATCTCCTAAATCTCATTGGGTTATTGGGTACTCACTTTCCTGCAGTGCCCTTGTGCACACAATAAATTTAATTGTCTTTTCTTCTGTTATTCTGTTGCGGGAAGACAAGGCCCAATGGAGAGAAAGAGCACCCAAACACCATGTTTATAAGAGGAAGGATTTTATTTCAGCCAGAGCGAACGGCATAGAAGAATCAGAAATGGCCGTGCTTCCCAACTGGCTTGATCTTTCTCTTTTTATCTCCAGTCAAAAAGTTCCAACCCACTGGTATCTTTCTCACTGGTCAGTTTGAATCAAGTGGGAGAAGCTGTTCCAGCCCCCACAGAACTACAGGATTTCACAGAAGTGGAAATTTTCCAAGTCCCAGGAAGTTAAGTCTATAAATTCTTAAGAGCTGAGTCACCATGGAGAGGACCCTGCAGGTGGATCCTTGGGTCCTCCTTGAGAAGACCTCTGTTCTCCTAGACCTCACCCTTCCTGGGTATCCTCTCTATCCTCTCTATTCTATTATCAGGTCACTTGTATAGGCTTAAATTAATTACACCTTCAGAGAGTAGAGTGAAAGTTCCCTTTGCCCCTATATCCAAGCCAGTGGTTCTCAAATTTTGGTGCACATTGGAATCTTCTGGAGATCTTTTAAATTTACCAATGCCTGGGCCCCACTCCCAGAAAGTCTGATGTAATTAGTCTGGTGTGTAACCTGGCCGTTGACATTTTTAAATCTCTAGCGATTCTAATGTTCAGCTAAGTTTGAAAACCAATGGCCCAAGTGATGTGAAACTGACTTTTATGCTAAAAGATCAACAGAAAGAGTCAACAAAGAAGTAGGCTCCTAGAATGTGCCTTATGTTCAAGCAAAGGACTCACTGCAGTGTGGTGAAGTGTTCACAAGTGCAATAGTGAATGTTCGTAGATGTGTCATTACTGGGAACACCATATTCCAAATCCAAATCACCCTCTCTCTTCCCATAGCTAAGATCTCTACTTTGTATCAGAGAATCTCGCGCGTGAACTATGTAGAGTTCATGGACACACCAAGCATAGAGATATGCTGAACGGAAAGCAGTTCTTTTGCAAAATAGTAACTCTCAACTCATCAACTCTCTACCTCCTGGTGGGCCAACATCAAATGCAAATTAAAGATAAACTAATTTAAGTGCTAACTGCTTCTACCTCATCTCCTGAGGGGGGCTGGTGTTTGTGATCACACCTCCAAAGTGGTAAGCCACCTGCAGGCTGTCATTTTCATCAGATGTGCATAATTACACAGCCTCATTTTGAAGATACCTGCTTACATTCATTCCCAGGTTCCATGAGAGGGGAAGATATTTTCCTAAGTTAAAATATTCTCTTTATCTCCATTTTCAGTTTCAACATGATCATTTGAGAGGAGTCACTCCCCCCACCCAGCAGTAATCTTTAGGGAGATTTGGAAGAGAAAATTTTAAATAAATGTCATAAGAGAATCATATGCTTTACACTATGACTAAAAGTCCAGCCTCTCTCTGAAAGGGAAGGGTGCCAGAAGATGAGTCACAGAAGAGTAGGATGTTAATAGCAAGGAACAGCATGAAGCAGAGGCTCTGTTCTCCCCATTGTGGCTAAAAGCAGGAAAACAAATAGATGGAGGGCATTCTGCCCCTGATTTCCTTGGGCTGAGCATTTTGGAAGCAAACATTTAAACATCTGGGAGACACTGTGGTGGTTTTGCTCAGCTGAGTGGAAGCTCTTTGCACATACTGATGAAAATGTGGAATCAAAATATAAACGAGGGCTAGGATGAACATCTGCATTTCTAAACTTCCCATTGGTTCTGTAATGCTCTTTTCCTACCCAAGAGGCAGTTTTTCCTGGGGCAAATAGATGACTAAATCAGAGAGCAGAATGACTGTTAGCTTCAGCTTAAAAGCTCAATAGATTCTGCCTGCAAAGGTGTATATCCAGGTCATGGCCAGAAACAAAGACAGGAAGCAAATTCACTTCAAGAAGCAAAAGCACTGGCTTTCCCTGATCATTTGTTTCAAATTTCAGCAAAATTAGAAACCAGTATAAATGATTCTCACACATAAGCATGCATCACAGATACCCGGACAGCCTGTTACAACACACCCCAGTGTTTCTAGTATTGCAGGTCTGGGATAGAGTCTGAGATTTGCATCTGACAAGTCTCCCAAGAGACTATGACAAACACTACTCGGAGGATCACTTATAAGGTTTTTAAATTTAAGGAATGACTTACACATGACTCTGCAGACTTAAGTTTCTTTTTACTGGCGGATATCTGGATCCACAGCAAGTCAAGATAGCATGGGATTTGGAGTCACATGGACGAGACTGACTTAGGAGGCCCATGATGTGACTATGACAGAACTTCTGGTTTCACAAAGCAGCAGCTGACTGCAAAACAAGAAAAACAATGTATAAAAACACTTGGGGGCACAAAGGGAAATACCAAACCCATAATGGGTTGGGGGGGAGAGGGAGAGAGAGACACCAGGAAGAAGGAATGTTATTTTGGGGATAAAATTCTCATTTTTTTAAATATGGAAGACAGGCCAGTCTTAAGGGACTGAGCAGGATGGTTTTCGTTATTTATTAATTTCATGATTATTAATATCCACAGGGTGCATAGGTTGTACTGATTTACACATCTGAAAGAATTTCCTACTTTGGAAATTTGTGATGTTAAAATTTGTGATGGTACCATCTTGTCTGAAGATTTAAATTTGGGACTTGACCATTATTTCTTGGTTTTAGGTAGACGCTCCAAGGTATGGAAAGATGGATTTAATAACTTGTCAAGTTTCACTTCTTTACATAAAGAATGTAGAGAAAAACTGGTGCTTCACTGGGAAACTATGCATAGTCTGTAGCTCACCCTGCCCCCATGTATCTCCTTTTGATTCTTCAAAAGCTATTTCATAACTCCGTAAGCCATTGACAACCAAGGCCAAAACAACTTTTGTGTATAGATATTTGAATTTTGTTCCATGGGGGTTCAGTTGACTTCTTTCCCCCACTGACAAAAAAGCTAGTTTTGTCTCTATAATACCGTAATACAATTCTGATGGTAACCACCTGGAGTGAGCGCAGACTCCACAGGTTAAGGGCACAGTTTCCAACAAGACTGCCCTCCCTACAGATACAGCTAAAAATTTGCCACTTCCCAGCCACCTGCATTTCTGATCAACTGGCCACAAATTCAGGGATTCCCACAACTGCTTAGGTTCAGTAATTGGCTAGAATGACTCACAGACCTCAGGAAAGCACTAGACGTATGAATGCAATTTTATTACGAAGGAGACAAATCAGGACCAGCCAAATGAAGTGATGCATAGGATGAGTTCTCGGAGGGTCTCCATGTAGATCTTCCTTGGAATTAGTGCATCACTCTCATCCCTAGCACAGTGACGTGTTCACTAACCAGGAACCCATAGGAGCCTGGTGCCAGAGTTTTTCCTGGGCATTCATTACATAGGCATGACTGACTGAACCCTTGACCATATGATTGAACTCAACATCCATCCCTTCTTCCCTTCCTAGAGGTCAGGCTGATGTCATCTGACTCAAAGCCTCAACCTTCCTATCACATCATTGGTCTTTCCAGCATGATCGGCTCCCATCCTGAGATGTCTTTAGCACAAACCCAGGTTGAGTCCGAGGGCCCACTGTAAACAATAGAGACATTTTTATCATTTGGTGTCCAATCTTTTTTCTGACACACATTGGAAGAATAAGAGTTGTCTTGGGCCACACGGTAAATACACAAACACTAACGAGAAAAAGTTGATTAGATGCATACTTTTTATGATATCTGATGCTACAGATAAGCCAAAAAAGTCCTCACAAAACATCAGCACACAGCCACCACAGGCCATAGTTTGACACCCCTGGTTCTTTGGAAGCTCCCTTCAAAGAACTGGTGGGGACAAATGTTGGTCAAATTCTTTATCACATAATGGCCTCCATTGGCACATTCAGTGTGATAATTCTGATCTATGTGTCTGATTTTGTAAATTTTTTTTTTTTTTTTTTGCAGTTTTTTTGTTTTTGGCCGGGGCTGGGTTTGAACCCACCACCTCCGGCATATGGGGCCGGCACCCTACTCCTTGAGCCACAGGTGAAGCCCCCTGATTTTTAAAATTTTTTAAACCGGTTATAACATCTGCATGGTTCCTTTGTTTTACATTTTCTAAACTCTTAGAAGGTATGTTAAGGCTCAAGGACATACCACCCTAAAATATTTCTCTTTGGCCTATTGATTATTAGCTGGTTATTTTGAGAAATTGCAGCCACAGGAGTATCTCTAAAAAGTTGCCCTTTTGTACAAGAAACTTAAACCTGTGAAGGACATTTTCATTAGTAAAATATCTGTTTCAGGAAGAGAGATGATCCGGACACACCTTTTTTTTTTTGCAGTTTTTGGCCGGGGCTGGGTTTGAACCCGCCACCTCTGGCATATGGGGCCGGTGCCCTATTCCTTTGAGCCACAATTGCCACCTACGGACACAACTTTTATCACCTGAGACTCTACTTCCAAAACATTAGAATCTGTATTTAACCATATACAGGCAGTCCCCAAGTTACAAACATCTGACTGATGTCCAACTTGCACTTATTAAGGCTATTACAGTAACTTCCCAAGTTACAAATATCCAAGTGACATACAGGTACTAGGTAAATGGACCCATTCCAACTTACAAATTCAACTTAAGAACAAACCTACTCACAACCTCGGCATCACTCCGCTCACACTGTCATAAGTACCACGTGCTAACTGATTACACCACTGGAGCTCCAGAACAAACCTATAGAGCCTATCTCATTCATGACCCTAGGACTACCTGTATTTTCTCTCCTCACCCTCCTGTAACTTGTCTCTATGGTCATCATAAAGCCCCTATTCCTTTCTATAGATCAGGATGTTAAAAACAGCTTCAATCAAAGCCTAAATGTCCTTCAACCCAGGAGTGGATTGGTAGGCTGTGGTATATGTATATGATGGAATATTACTCAGCCGTCAAAAATAATGGAGACTTTGCTGCGTTTGTAGTAACTTGGATGGAGGTGGAACATATTATTCTTAG
>CAUYRH010004268.1:0-14144 GCA_963574655.1 Perodicticus potto | reverse complement strand
GGCAGATTCGAAGACTCTGGGATTCTGAGCACCAGGTCCTGAGGGGAAGAGAGGACCGCTGTTGTCCCTGAAGTCAGCTTTGTTTTCAGGGAGAATAGCCTCAAGAGATGAGATTGGTACCCAGACCAGGGAGGAATTTACAGAATGCTTGTCCTTGGACAGCTTTAGAAACAGACCCCAACTTGTCCAGAGGCTTCTTTGAGGCAGTGACCCAACTAGGGCCCAGGAAATCAGAAGACAGACCAACGAATTGCAGTATTCCTTTCATATTTGCATCATGTCTTATGCTTTTCAAAACCCTTTGTGAACATTGTGACCTTGGATCCTGGTGGCACCCTAGTTGTGAAGGGAACAGGGCAAGTATAATGTCCTATGAACAGAGATTAAAGCCAGTGAGAAATTAAATTGGCTCTCCAGAGTCCTTCGGCTGAAAGTGACAGGGCTGGAACTACGTCTTTCCTGGGTCAGGATGAAGGTGCTTCCCCTTTGAGTGTTTTCAGGTCGGCCAGGAAGTATACAATCCAGGCTCACCCTCCTGTTTTGTTAGCTGTCATATACACAGCGTAGTATGCACAGACCTCTTAAGAGGGTCAGGTCAGACAGGAAGGCTTAGTTCTTCTACAAGGTGCTATTGAAGAAAAACATCTGGGTACCTGACAGGTTGCCAGTTCTGCCTGAACCAAGGTGAGAGTTAGGGAGCAGAGAGTGGGGATTCCTTTAACAGCACTGATTGCTAAGCCGGGAGGATAGGTGAGGGCCCTGGGGACCTGCCTGCCAGAATCACCTGGGCCAGGAAAGGGTTCGCAGTCTACATGTGTCTGTCTGGGTTCCAGGCTGGCGACTGGGGCTAGGGTGTGTCTGGGTACATGTATGTATGGTGAGAAATGCCCCGTCCTGAGTGAGGGTCTCTACTCCCAGAGAGACCAACCGTTTGAATTGGGTAGGTTAGTCTTCACAGGCCTTTCAATGTAAGCAAATTAAAGTGGCTCCATGGAAGCCATCCCATTTGTGGTTACAGGGGTACATACCTGCAGCTCTGTCCCTTCTCAGGCGCCTGGGGGCAGATGAACTGCTGTTGTCAGATGCAGAGCAAGGTTGAGACAGCTAGGGTATTTGGGGGCCAGGAGGTGGGCAGGGAACATGCAGCTGGCTGGTCTCCCCAGTCTCAGTGGGCCGCTGTCTGATCGGGGGCCTGTGCTTGTGTCAGCCACACCAGCAGTCAATAGCATTTTTCCAGTGCTTTGCTGTATGTGATTTAAAGGCTGAGATGAGGCTGCTGGCCTGCCAGAGCTCCATGCACTGGGATGGCCACTCCATAAAGTAGCTGAGGGATGGATAGTCACCTTTCCTCACCAGGGGCTATTTGCTGGGCAAAGTAGAATTTCAGGAGTTGGGCTGGTGTGGTGGCTCATGCCTGTAATCCTAGCACTCTGAGAGGCCAAGGCGGGTGCATAGCTTGGGCTCAAGGGTTCAAGACCAGTCTGAGCAAGAGCCCTCTCTAAAAAAATTAGCCAGGCATTGTGGCAGGCGCCTGTAGTCCCAGCTACTGGGGAGGCTGAAGGCAAGTGAATTGCTTGAGCCCACGAGTTTGAAGTTGCTGTGAGCTATGACACTATGACACTGTACCCAGAGTGACAAAGTCAAACTCTGTCTCAAAAAAAAAAAAAAATTTTTGGCTTGGCGCCTGTGGCTCAACGGGATAAGGCGCCAGCCACGTACACCTGAGCTGGCAGGTTCAAATCCAGCCCGGGCCCACCAAAACAACAATGACGACTGCAATCAAAAAATGGCCGGGCGTTGTGGCAGGTGCCTGTAGTCCCAGCTACTTGGGAGGCAGAGGCAGGAGACTCGCTTGAGCCTAGGAATTGGAGGTTGCTGTGAGCTGTGATGCCATGGCACTCTATCCAGGGTGACAGCTTGAGGCTCTGTCTCAAAAAAAAAAAAAAATGTTTTTTTCAGGAGTTGGGGTGTGAAGAGAGCAAAAGTGTAATGAGGTAGGTAGGGGCAGCAGTAAGCCTGAGTTTCTCCCATGCCTTGTACCACAGGCCAGGGACTCTGTCTGTGGGTATCAGGGTAGGTGTCTTTCTCCTCAGGAAGCACTTGCTGGGCACTGAATATGTGCCAGGCCCCAATGTTAATCAGGCAGATATAGGCTAAGCCCTCGGGGCTCACAGTCTGATCCTGCTCACCTGGCCTCCTTCATGCTCTCCCTTTAGTCCTTTGACCTAACTCCTACCTCCCAGGTCTTTCTTAGCCCTGAATCCAAGGCCATGGAGCAGCTGGTAGGCCCTGGAGGGAAGGCATTGTGTGCTTGTGTGCATGTGAGGAGCTGAGCATGGGGGGTGTGGCGGGTGAAGTGAAGGGGCTGCGGGTCTGACCTCTGTGTCCTGAGGTGCCTGTGGCAAACTGCCCTTCCTCTCTGTCTCCACAGTTCAGCCAGGCCCTTGCCATCCGGAGCTACACCAAGTTTGTGATGGGGGTGAGTTGAACTAGCTACTCTTTCCCCTGCCCTATGGACCTAAGTAGGGCCTAGGAGGCCAGCCCTGGTGGTGGCTGGTAACAGGGGCTTAGTGCCAGGTGTCTCTGCTCCTCAGGCTCTGGTAGGGTCCCTAGCACTCAGGTCTCTCTGGGTTTCAGATCGCAGTGAGCATGCTGACTTATCCCTTCCTGCTGGTCGGTGATCTCATGGCTGTGAACAACTGTGGGTAGGTGTGCACCCTGCTACTTGACACCCTACTAAGGCTCCTGGGGGAACCACACGGAGCCCTTCCTCCGTGATCTCTGTAGCAGGCCTGGCCTGCTACATAACCTGCCTTCCTCTGGGATTCACCAGCCCCTTTAGGGAGTAAATCTGTAGTTTCAGGATGTAGGTGGTTGGCAACTGCAAGCTATTGCTTGTTGAGGGCTCCTGTACCCAGCTGACCTTTTCTCCCACCGTTCTCTCCATCTAACATGTGTTCTCCCTGGGCAGGCTGCAGGCTGGGCTCCCCCCTTACTCCCCAGTGTTTAAATCCTGGATTCACTGCTGGAAGTACCTGAGTATGCAGGTAAACAAGCTTTGAGGGGGAGAGGGCTTTGCCTGTTTTTTTGCCAAATCCATGAGCTGAAATTGTTTTGTGGACTCTACATTGCATGGAAAGATAAGGGGTTTCATGAAATCTAATGTGAGTAGGGTGGATAAAGAAAATACAGGCACTTGGTATAAGGCATTTATGGTAAATTAAATTTGGGAGGCCAACACAGTGGCTCATGCCTGTAATCCTAGCACGTTGGGATGCTGAGACAGGAGATCGCTTGAGGCCAGTTTAAGACTGAAAAAGAGTAAGATCCCTGTGCTACAAAAAAAAGAAAAAATTAGCTAGGTGTGGTGGTGTGTTTCTGTAGTCAGAGCTACTCAGGAGAATCCCTTGAGCCCTGGAGTTTGAGGTTGCAGTGAACTATGAGGACACCAGGCACTTTAACCCAGGCAGCACAGCAAGACCCTGTCTCAACAAAAAAAAAAAAACAAATACAATTAATGAATTAATTTTCATTTTTATCTTATGTTATTTCAGGAAGGATTTGAAGTGGCTAAGTCTGGATTTATATAAAAATTATACATCGGCTCAGCACCTGTGGCTCAACGGGTTAAGGCGCTAGCCACATACACCTGAGCTGGTGGGTTCGAATCCAGCCTGGGCCCGCCAAACAACAATGACGGCTGTAATCAAAAAATGGCCGGGCGTTGTGGCGGGCGCCTGTAGTCCCAGCTACTTGGGAAACGGAGACAGGAGACTCGCTTGAGCCCAGGAATTGGAGGTTGCTGTGAGCTGTGATGCCACGACACTCTACCCAGGGCGACAGCTTGACGCTCTTGTCTCAGAAAAAAAAAAAAAAAATTTATACATCAGATAAGATATCCTTCTTAAGTCCTAAAGACTCTTAAGATGAGGATAAGAGTGGTAAAGCCCAAGAATTTCTTAGTCTTCCAATAACATGGGCTGACGGTGTGAGGACTAAGATAGTTCAGCTAAATTCCTGGGTTGATGGGGTGGTTAGAGGCCAACCCCTCCCTCTTGCAGGACATCTCTGGGCCCAGCAGAGCCTATTGGTGGAGCTGGGCCATGTGAGGACCTAGCAGCAGTCAGCCTTGGGTTGTCACGTTCTACTAAAGTCACCTGTTGCTGCCTGGAGCTTTTGGGCCCAGTGGTCAGGGTCCAAGGGCAGAATCTTGCTTTTTCTCGGCCTTTGTTTGCCTTGTAGTAAAATAAGCAGTGGTCTGGGGAGATGCCAAGGTGTTTTCTGGCCTTGAGGTTGAGGAGAGATGGATGGAAGGGTAGCAGGGAGGAGGAGACAGACACAGTTCTTCCCAGCAGCCCTGGGCAGTCTCTGCGTCATGTCTTCCCCATGGGTGGACGTGGTGTTAGAGGAGTCCCAGACCACTTGGCTATGAAACCAGAGAGCAATGGGTCTCCTCTTTGGAGGTTTCCTACTGAGTAGCCACAGACATTAGATACCCTGGAGCATGAAATGAACCATCCCCTTCTGCCTCAGCACAGGCAGATTCTCACCTTGGCTTTCCAGGGGTAGAAGCCTAGCCCCTTCATCCTCGATCCTGGGTCTTTGAGTCCCTGGACCCTTTTTTGCCTCATGCTAGCCTTTCTCTTGGGGGTTTTGAAGAAGCATGGCCTCCCGTTTCACTGGCCCTACTGTTCTTTCCAATCCAGGGCCAGCTCTTCCGAGGCTCCAGCCTGCTTTTCCGCCGAGTGTCATCAGGATCATGTTTTGCCCTGGAGTAACCTGAATCATCTAACAAAAAACATGCTGTGTCAACCTGGATGAGGCCTGATACCTTGGGTGACCTACAAGACAACTCCAACCCAGCAACACCTAAATGTGCTCCAGCCCACCTGGGCTTTGGTTTCCATATTTGCCATATGTCTGTCCAGATATGGGGTTGGGCTTTGGTGAGACTGTGCCCAGTGGACCTGGGGAACATGGGGTGGGGGTGGGGAATTGGAGCAGAATCCTCTTACTTCCCAGATTTGCGGAGTCTGCCTTATGCCGGGGTCCAAAGAATAGGTTGTGTGTGGGGTGACCCAGGTTGGATGGGGAAAGGCTATTGAGTCAGATCCTACCGCACACCCCACCCTTGAGGCAGTACAGCTTCCATCCTGCAGCTCAACTGGGAGCATCACTCTCCTGCTTTGTAAATAGGACATGATTTCCCCCGTCATGAGGCCACCATCATTTCTAGGCCTGCACCGGGAGGCTAATGCTAGGTTCTGCCTTCGTTTTTCTCAACACTACATTTCTGATAGGAGGGCAGCACTTTCTTCTGAATGGGATCATGTGACTACTCAGAATGTGTCCCCCTCTTCTAATGCTCTTAGGTTTAATGGTGATGCCTCCTGTGCAGGTTCTGGTTACCTGTGCATTCGTGAATACCCAGAGGTTAGGCGATCAGTGTCTCTAGTCCTACCCAGTTTAAAATTCATGGTTAAGATTTGACCCTGTCTCCCTCAAATAAATGTATTGGTGGTGATTTGGACATTTGTGGGGAGTCTTTTATTTTTGTGAGCTTAAAATAAATGATCTGCAGAGTGTTTCTCAGCCCTTCCTGTTGTTGTGACAAGGGGCTGTGAGTGACAGGGCTCAGGGCTGCCTAGCCTGGAGATGGTGGGTGCCAGGAATTGGTGTAGGTCAGTTTTGAGGGGGAGACCCTGGATAATGAGGCTGGGGTGCTGCTTCTCAGAGCAACAACCAGTGCATAGACCAGGGAGACAGGCCTTTCAGAAAGTGTTTCACCCAAACCCCTGTCATCTCAGCTCCATTTGATGGTGACATAACTTTTAAGTTTTATAGGAGTCTTTGGTGTGGTGGCTGTATGGTTACCACAGAAGGGGCAGACCTCATTTCTGCCCAACCCTGGGTCTGAAAACAGCCAAAACTTACAAGTGTTTTGAGTTCTATCCGTGTCTCCAAAGTGTTGCTCTGCCTATTCTCTAGGGGACCTGGCTTGTGAGAATAGGAATCTCTTGGCTTTGATCACATTTTCCCCCCAGGGATGGGATGGGTCACCTCACTGAGGGAAGTCCCCTGAGATGCTTGTACACAACTTTTTTCCCAGTGACCTAGTAACAGTTGACTCAAGGTCAGTGTTACTTCACCTATCCTTGTTTCCCAGGAATGCACGAGTATGCCTGTGTGGGGATAAATGTACATTGGTTGAGGCTACTAAGGTCTCATAACTTGACAGCCCACATTTGCTTTCCTGGGGAAACACCTCAGACAGCTAAAGTGAAGAGAAGGAGAGCACATGTCATGGCAGACCTTGGGAGGGGATCTGTCTCATGGCGGGTTACCTTTCCTCAGCCTAGCGTGGTTTCCCATGGCACTGACCACTGTCCTAGGGTAACTTCCTGTTGCTTCACCTTCATCCTACTTTTGTATTGGTTACTTTCCAGAGTCCCCTAGATTTAGGGTACTGGCATCTCTGGAACCTCAGCTGAGCTGGCCCTGGGGAGCCTCTCCCTCTGACAGCCACATCCTGGCTAGGATAAAGAAACTACCTAGGGACTTCTGAATTTGAGGATCTCAACTTCATTTCCCAGGCTCTCGTCCACACCAGAAATGGCATGAAAACCTCTTGATACATTCCCAATTTTTTTTTTTTTTTGTAAAAAAAACTCACTTTATCGCTGTCGGTAGAGTGCTGTGGTGTCACACAGCTCACAGCAACCTCCAACTCCTAAGCTTAGGCAATTCTCTTGCCTCAGCTTCCTGAGTAGCTGGGACTACAGGCGCCCGCCACAACGCCCAGCTGTTTTTCTGTTTCTTACAGTTCGGCCGAGGCCAGGTTTGAACCTAACACCTTCGGTATATAGGGCTGGCACCCTTACTCCATGAGCCACAGGCGCTGCCCCTTTCCCAATTTTTGGTTGAATGAAGTGCAGGTTTTTCATCTAATCAAAAAGTAAGTTTTCAGCTCGGCGCCTGTGACTCAATGGGCTAAGGCGCCAGCCACGTACACCTGAGCTGGTGGATTCGAATCCAGCCTGGGCCCGCCAAACAACAATGACGGCTGCAACCCAAAAATGGCCGGGGCGGTGTGGCTGGTGCCTGAAGTCCCAGCTACTTGGGAGGTGGAGGCAAGAGACTCGCTTGAGCCCAGGAATTAGAGGTTGCTGTGAGCTGAGATGCCACAGCACTCTATCCAGGGTGACAGCTTGAGGCTCTGTCTCAAAAAAAAAAAAGTAAGTTTTCAGGCTCAGCACCTAGAGCTCAGTGGCAGGGTGCTGGCCACATACACCAGGGCTGGCGGGTTCAAACCCCAGCCCAGGCCAGCTAAACAACAACTACAACGAAAAAAATGGACATTGTGGTGGGCTCTTGTAGTCCCAGTTACTTGGGAGGCTGAGTCAAGAGAATGACTTAAGCCCAAGAGTTGGAGGTTGCTGTGAGCTGTGATGCCACTGTGCTCTACCGAGGATGACATAGTGAGACTGTCTCAAAAAAAAGAAGTAAATTTTCAGTTCACTATTCATATCCTTGTATGTGTTAACTATTCTCTGTTAACTGGACCTTTTGATCTGAGTGCTGAGGCTCTATCTGCCCTCCTGCCATTCCTGGAAACTAGAATGCTGAGTCTTTATCTAAGAAGATGGGGTGGGGTTGGGCAGGAGGGAAGCTGAGCTCCCAGCAAGGAGGGGTGATAAGAGCAGGAATGTCCTTGGGGAGACCTTCTCCTCTGGGAAAACTTCACTCTGATGGGCAAATCTGGAAGAAACTATGACGGGTCTTTGGGACCCCCAGTACCTTTAGGCATATACCCAAGAGAACTGGAAACTTACGTTCACACAAAAACTGGTACATGAATGCTTATGGTAGCATTATTTATAGTAACCCAAAGAGGAAACAACCCAAGTATCTAATGATGAAGGGATAAATAAAACATATTCAGGCTCGGTGCTTGTAGCTCAGTGGTTAGGGCACTGGTCACATACACTCAGGCTGTCGGGTTCGAACCTGGCCCAGGCCTGCTAAACAACAATAACGACTGCAACAAAAAAAATAGCCGGGAGTTGCGGGTGCCTGTAGTCCCACTACTCAGGAGGCTGAGGCAAGAGAATCACTTAAGTCGAAGAGTTTGAGGTTGCTGTGAGCTGTGATGCAACAGCCTCTACAGGCCAACATAGTGAAACTCTGTCTCAAAAAAAAACCGACATATCCTATGAGATGGAATGTTACTTGGCAATTAAAACAAAGTTCAGATTCATGCTACAACACGGATGAACCTTGGAAATATGCTACATGAAAGAAACGGTCACAAAAGACTACATATGCAATTTGTCAAGAATTTATATGGAGCCTATAATACCAGCCAAGGCGGGAGAATTGCTTGAGGCCAGAAATTCAAGATCAGCCTGGGCAACATAGCAAGATCCCATCTCTAAAAAAATAAAATTACCTAGGTGTGGTGGTGCAGCCTTGTAGTCCCAGCTACCTGGGAGGCAGAGGTGGGAGGATCGCTTGAGATCAGGACTGTAAGATTGTAATGAGCTATGATCATACCACTGCACTCCAGTCTGGGCAACAGATATCCTGTCTCAAAAAAAAAAAAGTTATGTGGAATGTTGAGAATAGACAAATCCATTTAGATAGAAAATTGATTAATGGTTACTTGGAGCTAGGGGAATTGAGGGGGATGGGGAAAAACTGCTACTGGGGAGGGTTTTTGGGGGAGGGTGAAGAAAATGATCTGAAATTGATTGTGGTGATGGCTACACAAATTAACCATTGAGTTACATACTTTGGGGTTTTTTGTTCTTGTTTTGTTTTAAAACAGGGTCTCACTCTGTTTCCCAGGCTACAGTGTAGTGTCATCACATTTCACTGCAGCTTTGGACTTCTGGATTCAAGTGATCCTCCTGCCTCAGCTTCCCAAGTAGCTGGGACTACTACAAGGGCCTGCCACCACTCCTGCTCAGGGTGGCCTTGAACTCTTGACTTCAAATGATCCTCCTACTTTGGCCCCCCAAAGTGCTAAGATTACAAGTAGAGCCACCATGCTTGGCTGAGTTACACTTATTTTTTTGAGACAGAGTCTTACTCTGTCACCCTGGGTAGAATGCTGTGGCATCATAGTTCACAGCAACCTCAAACTCCTGGGCTCAAGAGATCATCCTGCCTCAGCCTCCCGAGTAGCTGTGACTATAGGTACCCACCGCAATGCCTGGCTTTTTTTTAATAGAGTGGAGGTCTTGCTCTTGCTCAGGCTGGTCTTGAACTCCTGAGCTCAGGTGATCCACCCGCATTGGCCTCCCAGAGTGCTAGGATTTACAGGCATAAACCACCATGCTTGGCTTGTTGATCCCCTTTTCTTTCCCATACACTTAAGCTTTCCTGGTCCTTGGGACTCCTCCAAGCATCCAGGGTTGACAAAGCCTTGCCTCTGGTACATTCTAACCATAGTGTCCCAGATAGGCCTGGGCAGCAGCACCCCTTGGTCATATGCCACAGCATGATCTTGGACCCTAATCCCACCCAGTTTCCCCTGCAGACTCCTGAAGCTGGGAGAGTCAGCCCAGCACCCTTGGCCTTCTCTCAGCTCTCTCCCCATTATTGGCCACCTGTGATTTGAGGAGGAGTAAACTATAGGAAAGAAAGGAAGGGTGCCCCAAAGAGAAGACACTAAACGGAGTGTTTTGGGGGAGAAGGACGTGAAAGAGAAGATAACAGTTGATAGGAGTTGAGCCTCTTCAGAGCCCCTGAACAATCCGCGCCTCCTGCCCCTCACCAGCACTGAGACTTGGTACTTTCAGACAAGCTTTTATTCAAGAGTCAAGGGTCGCTTCCCTTCCCTCCCTGAACCCCCACCCAGAGAGTCCCCACTTGAGTGGGCCTTGTCCTTCATCTACCCCTTACAACCCCGCTCCCCAGCTACACAGGCACTCAGGGAGAGACCCAGGCCAGGCAGGCAGTGAATGTTCCAGAATCCCTATGTCCCACCCCCAGGGCTCAGATGGGAAGGATAGGAGATTTGGGCCCAGTGTGCAATCAGATGTGCAGTCATCGGGCAGGTGGCCGGCCCCCAGCCAGGCCTTGTGCCTCCAGGATGCTGTGGTTGAAGCACATGCCCTGCATCGTTTCCTTTGCGGAGGGCCTTAAGCCAACATGCATCTTGTTTGAGGGGTTGGGGATAGGGTGGGGAAGATGGCAGGAGAACAGCTGATCTCTTCACCCTGGGAAGGCAAGAGGCACTTCTGGTGACAGCCCTGAACTGAGATGGCTCAAGGAAGAGGCCAGTGCTGGGAAGGACCAAGAGGTTCCTGGGACGCCTGAGACCCTCTGTCTCTGGGAGAGCAGGAACACATGGCCACAGGCATCCTGCTGAGAACAGTCTGCCTCTGGCTGAGGGCTGGGCCTCCCCAGAGGCAGAGGCACTCCTGGGGTAGCACCAAGGGTTGGCCCTGTATAAGCTTCCTGAAGGAAACCAGTGCGAGCCTAAAATCTCGCCAGAAGCAAGGATGAAGGGAACTGCTGGGCCACAGAACAGAACCTGCCCAGGAAGCTGTGCTCTCACTTGGAGAAAGACAATCCAGAGGGGGCATGAGGCTGGGGACCCAGGCCTTGCCTTTGAGTCATGTCCCCTTCAGAAGATTCCAGCCAAAATCAGGAGAGGCAATAACAATAGTCCCAGGAGAGGGCCCAACACATGACCAGGGCCCGAGTTCAGCCCCGACTTAATGCCAGACTTCTCAGGGCCCTCAGCACCTGTGGGAAGGGAGAGGCTTTGTCTCAGCCTGAAAATAGCCACGCCTGACCTCCCACTCACCCCCATCATGCACAGGGGGTGGGCAGCAGCCAGAGAGGAAGCTCCTAGTCAGGGGGTGCATGCCACACCAGGCTCATACCACCTATGCCGAGGGCAGGATGCCGACATGCTAGGCCCAGGAGGGAAGGTAGGGCAGATGCTACATGCCTTACCTGGCAAGGATGACTGCAGGGCCAAGGTACGCCCACTGATGGCATTAGCGGTGGCAGAGGTATTGGGGAAATTGGACAGGGACTTGGAGGAGGTGTGCCCCATGTGGTTCAGTATGGCCTGCAGCTCACCTGGCTTGTCCTGGGCTAGAAAAACTGAGGCCAAAACCTCACTGGACGAAGGCAACTCAGCCTTGGCCTCAGCCTCAGCCTTTTCCTGGCCATGGTGTAGGGGCTTCCCTGTCCCTATTAGGAACATCTTGGGGTGTGGAAATTTCTCTGGGCTCATGGAGGATGCCCTTGTTTTGCTGGTCACTTTGTCTGCTGACTTGGGGATAGGAACATGGGTTGATATGGGAAAGGTAACCAGCTCCTTATCCCAGGAAAGCAGGCCGTGAGTTGCCAAAATGGAAGGGGATTCTGCTGTTGCAAGTAGAGCCTCTGTTGCCATGGAAGAGGAGTCTTTCGTTTTTAAGGAAGTAGGGGTCTGGGTTTCTACAGCAGGCAGAGCCTTGGTTGCCAGGGAGCTTGAGACCTCTGTTACCAAGAAGGATGGAATCTCTGTTGCTATGGAAGAAGGAGTACCCATTTTTGTAGAGACAGTTGCCAGGGAAGATGGTGCCTCGGTTACCAGGTTAGGCAAATCCCGAGCATCTTCAGAGCTTCTGATGGGTTCTGATGAGATAGTCAAGAACTGGCATTAGTGCTGCAAGCAGGACCTCGCATTCCTTATCCCACTGCAGCCAACGTGAGGTGACCAAATGTCTTAGCAGGACATACAAACACACACACCTCACCAGCGGATGTCCCTCAGTGACAATAAATGTTACTTCTTGTTTATGACACAACTGCTCCTCTATCCACCTCCTTGTCCAGATTTCCTCTGCCCGCCCACTTCCTCTCTCAAGGGAATTCTACAGTCGGACTTCTACAGCTCGCTCTTGGCGCGCCCGCCCGCCCGCCCTATCCCAGGCCCTCCCTATCCCAGGCCCTGTTCTCAGCCTTCTGGCCACGCCCACGCCCTAGGGCCCTTCCGTCTAGCCACGCCCACCTCCCGCTGTGGTCTCGGCTAAGCAGACTTGGAATGACAGGACTCCAAAGTGGCTTGCATACCGACGACAAAGGGGCAAAGCGAGCCGCTACCCTGTCGGACCCTCTCCTATCGCAACCCTCCCGGACCCTCCCCTGCCCAGTTGGCATCGCATCTCTTTTCTGCCCCTCACTCACCGCAGAGGGAATTCGCGCAGCGGTAGTCTGGGGGACATTGAGAGCACGGAGTCCCCTCCTGGTAGGGCCTTTTCCCCTTCACATTCCCCCTACAGGAGATGAGAAGGATGCTGGGGGGAGAGACCCCTTCCAGCCCCCATCTCCATCCCCCATACACACACCTAATCTAGAAGTGCCCCTTGGGGTTTGCTGCCTATTCGCCCCCAACTTGGGCTACCTTAGGTTCCTCAGCTCTGCCCACTTCGGCCTCCTCCCCATTCCCGGGGCTCCCCCAGAACTTACGGGGGTTCATAGTTGCACACCAGTAATTGAATGTTGGTCTCTTCAACACCCTGGAGCTTCTCACAGAAGTGGGAACCACAGCCAATCCTTTCTGTCTTGGCCCAAACCACCTGAAGGAGGGTAAATCTCACAGCTTAGCCCTGTGCTGGGTAGCAAAGCCCCTTCCTGGTGTCACTCTACACCAGCTTTCTGTGGGTCTGGGGAGGAAGCACCCTACAGCCTGTGGGATCCAAGTCCCTGAGAACATGCAGCCTCAGGACAAAATGTTTATTTTTCTTTTATTTTATTTCTTCAGTTCTTCCCCAAAGGAACTTCAGGACAAAATTGAATAGGACAAGAAAGGGAGAGTTTATCCAGAGCAATCTGCTCTCCCCTGCCAACCACACACACCACTTCAGCAGGCCTCCATCCCTTCTCAAAACCTTCCCAGGTCTCTGACATGTCCTCATAAATTTTTCCTGTGGGCTCTTCCTAGAGGTCGTTGCATTTTAAACATAGGGTACATCTAAAGGAATGAATTTCAAATGGTAGACTCTTAGATATCAGCAACAAGAAAAGTCCAAGAAAGGGAATGGGGAAGCCATTTTGGACATGGAACTTCCCCTGAATCACAGGTAAGCAGGGACCTGCTCTGGCTGTTTCTAGAATGATTTCTGTCTTAAGTATAAAGCTTAAAAAGTCAAACAACCTCAACCATGGGATAAGACCAGAAAATTCCCCTTGCTATTTCCAGGCCAAATCTACCCAGGAATCTGTGCGTAAATCAAGGTACAACTGTTGAGCATCTTCCAGGCAGAAATGACCCCACAATGCATGTACCCTAAACCCCCTTGCAGAAAACTGAGGTGAAGCATGTTGAGGGGGAAGGCGGTGGTGGCAGGGTCCAGAGGGAAGGGAGCCAGGAGAGTGCCAGGCCCTCACAACTTCCTGACATGGGTGGGTGCCCTTGAGATTTCCTTTCCTAAAGGTTAAGAGTAAAAATATCACACAAAGAGAAATTGAAAAATGAAATTGGTGGATGTGGGTGGGAAGATAATTGGTTATTTTATCTTTTAATTGTCTGTCCTGTTATTGTTTGTACAACAAATAAGCATTTGGAAGGAGAAGCAGGGGTGGAGAACCTGCAGCCTCAGGGCCACATGTGGCGCTCCAGATCCTCAAGTGGAGCCCCTCAACCGAATCTAAACTTCACAGAACATATCTCTTTATTAAAAGGATTTGTTGTGTAGAACTTGGATTCATCCAAAAGACCACACTCAAAGATCCAGAAGGCCACATATGGCGCCAAGCCTGCAGGTTCTCTACAAGCAAAAGGTGACCATGAGAGATAGGAAATGCTGTCCAAAGGCTCCTGAAAATCTTCATTCAGTGACAATTTGCTCTTATTTTACACATAGCTTTTTTTAAAATTTATTTTATTGTATTTTATTTTGAGACAGAGTCTCACTTTGTCGCCCTCAGTAGAGTAGTGTGGTGTAACAGCTCATAGCAACCTCAGACTCTTGGGCTCAAGTGATTCTCTCTCTCTCTTTTTTTTTTTTTAAATACATGTATTTTATTATTCTTCATTACATTATTCCCCCCCCAACCCCTCCGTGGTAAGACAGAATTGATTTATAGAAAAGAATACAGAAAACACCAAAGCTCCTGGTAGAGGGAGAGATTTCAAG
>CAUYRH010004267.1:0-11650 GCA_963574655.1 Perodicticus potto | reverse complement strand
TTCAGCTGGCTGCCGCAGCACCAACACCACCAAGGAGGAGGCGGCAGGTCTGCTGGCTCCGCTGAGCTGGCTAGGGTGCCAGATGTCCTGCATCAATTCTCCCTCTCCGAGTAGAAACCCCAACTGCTGTTAGGGAAAAGGGGCGAAGACTCGATCTAACTGCTTCCTGCTGGATCGTGCGATGATAGAAGGGGGCAGTTAGGGTTTCTCCGGAGGGAGAGTGATACAGGGGTTCATGGACTGGGACCATCTTTATTGCGTATGGCTTGATGACCTTTCCAGTCTCCGCTGCTTTTGCCTTCCTCAGGGTGTCCAGAAGCCTCACGCTGTCTCCCTGTGTCCCCAAGGGGAAGTTCCTGGGTAGATCCCGCCTGCCAGAGATGCCTGAAGTCCTCTCTCCCCGGTCTCACCATGCCCAGCCGCCAGGAAGCTGTTACTCGGCTGCCATCTTGCTCCGCCCACCCAAGTATCCCCTTTTGACTTGGCACTCATAGCACAGTGGTCACGGTGCCAGCCACATATGCTTAGGCTGGTGGGTTCGAAGCCCGGGCCAGCTGAACAGCAATGACAACTGCAACAAAAAATAGCCAGGCATTGTGGCAGGAGTCTGGAGCCCCAGCTACTTGGGAGGTCGAGGCAAGAGAATCGCTTAAGCCCAAGAGTTTGAGGTTGCTGTGAGCTGTGACACCATGGCACTCTACCAGGGCAACAAAGTGAGACTCTATCTAAAAAAAAAAAAAAGTACCTTCTTTCTTCTGTTCACTTAGCTACAACATAAAACAATTTACATAAAATGTTTAATGTTTGTTAGTACTTTTATGCTATAAAAGTGGAATTAGAAAAGTCTATAAATAGTGGAATTAGAAAAATCTTTTAGAAATCAATATAGTAATATATATCAAGAGATTTAAAAATATCCCTATCCTTTTGTCCAGCAGGATCTTCTGGGAATTTATACTAAGAAATAATCCAAAGATTAAAAAATATATATACCTAAAGTTTTTACTCCATTAAAGATAAGTTATTTGTAACAGTGAAAACTTCAGCCTAAAATACAGCAACAGGAAAGGGTTAACTAGATTATGTTAGACCACTCAATGGAAGATCATGCAGTCATTACAAATAATGATTATGAAAAATATACTATGGTAATCTAGATGGCACTAGAAGAAGTGGGAGAAGAAAAATATAAACAGCCATATGAAATGTTTTTATAGTAGTTTTATATACAGTTTTATGCAGTATGTAAAATACAGTGTACACAAAGAAATGCATCAAAATTATTCTTATGATAGAAAGAGGATCAAAGAAGTATTTTATAGGTGGTGCCTGTGCTCAGTGGGTAGGGTGCTGGCCACATACACTGAGGTGGGCCAGTTCGAACCTGGCCCTGGGCCAGCTAAAGCAACAATGACAACTGCAATAACAACAACAACAGCTGGGCGTTAGTAGTCTCAGCTACTTGGGAGGCTGAGGCAAGAAAATAGCTTAAGCCCAAGAGTTTAAGGACAAGGACCACATAGTGAGACTCTGTCTCAAGAAAAAAAAAAAGAAGTATTTTATATTTTATCAATGTATTTACTCACACCTAAACTATCAACTCAGAGTTCTGAGAGACTCTGAGAGACTGAGGTGGGAGGGTTGCTTGAGGCCAGGAATTGGAGACCAGCCTGGACTATATAGCAGAAATTCTGTCTCTAAATGAAAAATATAAGCCAGGAATGATGGCATGTACCTGTAGCCCTGGCTACTCAGGAAGCTGAGTCAGGAGGATAACTTCACCCC
This sequence comes from Perodicticus potto, assembly GCA_963574655.1. Taxonomy (NCBI): domain Eukaryota; kingdom Metazoa; phylum Chordata; class Mammalia; order Primates; family Lorisidae; genus Perodicticus; species Perodicticus potto. The sequence continues at coordinate 9,865 of CAUYRH010004267.1, read as the reverse complement.
AGGAAGTTGAGGCTGCAGTGAGCTATGATCGTGCCACTGTACTCCAGCCTGGGTGGATAGAGTGAGATCCTGTTTAAAAACAAAAAGAAAGAAAAGAAAAAGTTTAACTTGGTGGCTGATTTTTAACCAAAAGAGTTATATAGGGCAGCACCTGTGGCTCAAAGGAGTAGGGCGTCGGCCGCATATACGGGAGGTGTCAGGTTCAAACCCAGCCCTGGCAAAAATTGCAAAAAATAAATAAATAAATAAAAGAGTTATATAAATTAATTGTCTTTTGGACAATTTCCAAGAACTGCATCACTAACGTTGGCCAGTAGAAATACAGAAATATTACTGTAATCTTGTTGGGGACTTCAAAAAATATAAATGTAAAAACTATCTATCCAAAAAAAGCATCTCAGGGATATATAAACCTCTCATTTTTTGTGACTTCTCTAATAAAACTGGAGAGAGACTCTAGAGAGGAAAAGGAGCTTTTTCAGAAGCAGGTTTTCGAAGGATCCACATATATTAACAGAAGACCCCTTCATCTCTTCTCTAGGATACGCTGTTCAACTTGCCCTGACATTTGGAAAGAAAAAGTGCTAATGTTACTAGCAGCAAATGAAAAGGAGAAAAAGAGAAGAGATCATGACAGCGTGAAACATTTCAGGTTCTCTGACATCCAGATGAGAATTTAGAGCTAGACTACGTCACTGAATATTTTGCCAGTGGAGCAGAGAGCAGATTGCTTGGCTAAATTTAAGCCTTCTTTCCCACTCTGGCTGTTTCTATTGGAGTCTGCCAGCTTTAGAACTTTCTGATATTTTGGTTGATTCCTTTACTTTCTTTTTCTCCAGCTTCATTATGGAAGATTATCTCGTGTTTTCAATTTGTCTGAAGTCCTCACTGAGATTAGCAAGAATCACTGGTTATAGGGATGTGCTTAACTGAGTCTCTAAATCTCCTGGTCATTGCATATTGTGGGACTTAGAGTTAATATAATGATATGACTCCATCTGTCTATTTTTACACAGATGTATGCCACTGAACACAAAGTAAAATATGAGGTATATTAGTCAGCTGTTGTTATACTAATGCAGAGTAACAAACTTAATGGCTCATAAAAACAAGGCTTTATTTTCCTTGTTCATGATCTGTTGATGATCCAGGACTGCTCTGCTTTTATGTAACACAGCAGGGCTTATATCAAAGCTTCTAGGTTGGGATCAGGTATACTTAATATGTCTCCACAATCCTATTAACTCTGTGGTACATTGTTCTCCTAGGGCATCAATAAGCTCAAGAGGTCAAGTCAAACTATTTATTTAAGGCCTGTCCCCATGGCTGCTATCATTCAGTTAGCCAAAGCAAGTTGCATTCATGATCATGCCCAACATCAATGGGCTAGAGAAATAACTCCACATGGCAGAGGGAGTGTGGTTAAAGAATTGAGAATGATCTAATCTACCATGGAGACAATGTGCAAACAGGTTGATTCAAATAATTCAATACTGACTTGCAGAATATGCAGCATTACCTCTGTGTGTGAAAAATATCCTACTTTTTAAATTAAAACAATGAAATCCTAATAAAATAGATCATAATATTTCTTTTAAAGAATATGCAAAACAGTTATTCATTCTATGTCAAGTATCTAACCAAATAGGTCTAATTGTAGGCAAATTTCTGATTTTGAGTTATAATGTACAAACCCATGCACACACACACACACACACACCCCTGCACACACACATTTGTTTTCAGGAGTTTGTAATCAGGGAGTAAAAGGTACCCTGAAAGGAAATCACTTGGTAGGAACCACTATGTGGTAAGAAAAGGTGACTCAAGAAAAGAAGTTCCTTGTGGTTTCAAACTTTATCATCTTATGGGTCCCACAAAAACAAACAAACAAAAAAAGGCTCTTTAAAAAAAGAAGCTGATTTAAGGCAAAGCTTTTTTTTTTTTTTTGAGACAGAGTCTCACTATGTCACCCTCAGTAGAGTGCAGTGGTGTCACAGCTCACAGAAACCTCAAACACTTGGGCTTAAGGGATTCTCTTGCCTCAGCCTCCCAAGTAGCTAGGACTACAGGCACTTGCCACAATTCTCAGCTATCATTTGAAAAATTTAAAGCAGAAACATCTAGTTAAAAGCTTTGCCTTAGGCTTGGTGCCTGTAGCTCAGTGGTTATGGCACCAGCCATATACACTGAGGCAGGCCAGTTTGAAACTGGCCTGGGCCTGCTAAACAACAATGACAACTGCAACAAAAAATAGCCGGGAATTGTGGCAGGCACCTGTAGTCCAAGCTACTTGGGAGGCTGAGGCAAGAGAATCTCTTGAGTCCAAGAGTTTGGGATTGCTGTGAGCTGTGATGCAATGGCTCTCTACTCAGTGTGTCAGAGTGAGATTCTGTCTCTAAATAAATAAATAAACATTTCAAAATGAGAGCCCCTCTAAGGAAAATTTTGTATTTCTTTGTTTTAGTATAAAAAGCAAAAGCAAGGATAAATAAAGTCTGCATTCAAGCTAGATAGACTTATTTACACTGGAGCAACTTTGAACTCTAGGAAAGAAGATATGATAGCTTAGGGAAAAAGCAACTAATGGCTTCAAATAAATCTAGTTAGGGAATTTTGTTTGATATTTATTTATTTATTCATTTATTTATTTTTGAGGCAGAGTCTCACTATGTTGCCTTGGGTAGAGTGCTGTAGCTTCACAGCTCACAGCAACCTCAAACTCTTAGGCTTAAGCAATTCTCTTGCCTTAGCCTCCTGAGGAGCTGGGACTACAGGCATCTGCCAGAATGCCCAGCTATTTTTTAGTTGTAGTTGTCATTGTTGTTTTGGCAGGCCTGGGCTGGATTTGAACCCACCAACTCTGGTGTATGTGGCTGGTGCCCTAGCCGCTGAGCTACAGGCACCAAGCCATGTGTTTTTTTTTATATATTATTATTTTACTTTATGTTTTATTTATTATTTTATTCATTTATTTATTTATTTTTGAGACAAAAAAATTTCATTCTGTCACCTTTGGTAGAGTTCTGTGGTGTCATCTTAGCTTACAGCAATATCAAACTCTTGGGCTGAAGAGATCCTTTTGCCTCAGCCTCCCAAGTAGGGTTTTAAGATTTAGGTTAAAATTTGAATAGTTACCTGAGATCAGGAAATTAGTCAATGTCAGAGAAAAATTTGTCAAGGTGATTTCAATTTCAGAAAATTTATCTAGCTTTGCTGAAGTGGATAAATGGGAATGCTAAAGTGTGAAAGTTTGGCATTTTGTGTCTCAGCCTAGAGGACTTTCTCTTGAAATGGAACTACAGGTTTAAGGCATGGTATCTAGACACTGTTTTCCAAAGAAAAAAGAAATTGAACATTCTGATTAACAGCAATTATCTCTAATGTAGGAATGAAAATATAATTCTTCAGCATTATTACTACCTGGTACTCTGTGTGCCATCAAGTGAGGTAAGATTCCTATTCCCATAAGAGCTTTATCTTGATCAGACAAAAGGAGGGTAATTAAGCAAGTTGCAGCAATCAGTTTTACAATCAAAAAGACTGTGGCACATTTAATTAATGCTTTGACAAATTCATAAAAGTAATATTGTTTTTCCAAAGGCTGGTATTTACTATGGACTAACAGAACCATCTCAGCAGAGTTTGTATTTTATTTCACAATATTTTATAATGTGAGTTAAGTATTTTAATATTCATTTTAGAGACACCTCTAACAGAAAGGTTGCACTTTCTAAATAAAGCCACACAACTGCTTAGTACCTATGATATAAGTAGACTGTGAAGCACTTGAGGACATCTAAACTTTAACCTGTGAAGCCTGTATATAACTCAAAAAATGTGCTTCAAGTAATTTATCTATGTTTAAATGGTGTAACTATGGGACAATAATCATTTTGTCATGTCTAAATATAAAATTTTCCTTTGAAAACAAATTCATTATTTAGCTGGAAAGATATATTCTACTCTTTGATTAGTATAAGGTTTTTAAAAACCTCATGAAAATGACAAGGAGTTTAAAATATATGAAGTGAATTTTTCTTTATAAAATAATACAGTCATTATAAATAACTTGAAAAATCTTCCAAAGTATCAACACTTGAAGTCAATTTTATGTTTCCCTTCAGGCTTTTTATGCACAGGTTTTTCCAATATTTTATAATGAAAATTATTAAATACACTGAATAATTAAAATAAATATATAGCAAATTTGTATATTATCTACCATCTACATTCTACATTAGCAATTAAAGTGTTTCTTCACATATATATATTACCATTTATTGATCCCTCTATCCATCCATTAATCTACCTTAACTTTTTTTTGTGGTGAGAACATTTAAAGTCTACTCTCTTAGCAATTTTAAAATATACATTCAAATATACAAATGTAACTTCTTCAGATATAGTGTTTTTAATTCTAGAATAAACTTTTGGTTCTTTTAAAATAATTTTTATTTCTTTAATGAGATATCTCATCCATTCATTCATTAAAAGAATGTTTTTTCTCCCGTTCTTAAGCATAAAATCATGGCTGCTTTATAATTCTGGTCTGTTTATTTCTGCATCTAGGTCATTTGGTGTCAGGTCTCCTTGATTACCATTTGTCAGGGGAATAGGACACATTTTTTAATAACTTTGTATGACTAGTAATCTTCAATTTATCTTGACATTGTAAATGATACATCAAGAAAATTAAATTCTGTTATGTTCCTTTTGAGAGTTCTTAGTTTTGGCCGGCGCCTGTGGCTCAGTGAGTAGGGCACCGGCCCCATATACTGAGGGTGGCGGTTTCGAACCTAGCCCCGGCCAAACTGCAACAACAACAAAAAATTCAGGATTCTATCTAGTTCATTCACTGGCCTTTAAAAACAAATTAAAAAAAAAAAGTTCTTAGTTTTAATTTTTACTTTTACTGGGTTGTTAACTCAAACTCCAAACTCGATCTTTTCTGCAGTGGGCAAGAGCTTAATTCTCCTATTAGTTTAAATAGCTGAACTAGTTAGAGTCTGTTCTGTGCATATGTAACTCAGGAGTCAACCAGAGATTAGATCAAAGTTTCTCTTCTCTTTTCTGAGATTTATCCTCTCACTTTCCAGTTGCTGTGGAAAACCTTTAACCTCTGATTCTTTCAACTAGTAAGACTACATATTTTCTGTTGCAGTGTTGGCTGCTCAACTTAGCACTAACTGAGGCTTGCATTTAGGCCAAAAGCTGTAAAACAAGGAAACTCTTATAGCATTATAGCCTGTTTCCACCTGTAGAATTTACTCCACTTTCTTTCTGACTTTGCTCATGCTCAGTGTTTTCAAGTAGTCGATTTATATATTTTTGAGAATTTGAAGTTGGTGTAATAGAAACTACTTCTCTACTATGGGAAATTGGAATACAATTCAGAATTTCATTGAAGACATAATTATATGCAAATACTCCTTAACTTTGCAAAATTCTACTTTGTGCAGTCTTAACTTGCAAGTACTGATATCCATAGACAGCATTTGAATTTTAGATGATTAACCAAGGAGGAAGCATTTCAAACTATTGAATGGGGATAAATACTGCTTGTACCAAAGTTCTTGGTGATTATTTTTTCAATTCAAACTTTTACATTTATAGTTTTATAAATTTTCATAGAAAATGGAAAATAAAGTTAATATGCTAGTGATAAGCATGAGTCTCATAAAATTTAATACAATTTAAATAAAAATATCCTAGAGATTATATCTAAAGGGAAGATGTAATGGGAACTTCACAATATTTTTAGCTTTGGTAAAATAAGCCAACCCACTTTTTATAACCTATACAATTTCCCATTTAACTTTTATGGACATTTTATGGAACTAATTATATATGAAAGTAGGGGATTCTTTATAAACTTATCCTGCACTTTCATTTAAAATTATAAACATTTTTCATGTTATTATATATTTTTTAATTGAAGTAAAATTCATTTGAAATTAACTACTTAAAAGTGTACAATTTTGTGGCATTAAGCAAATTCAGAATGTTATGCAATGTTATCTCTATCTAGTTTCAAAACATTTTCATTAGCCCAACTACATTAAGTGCTCCCTCACCATTCTTCCCTACTCCCAGCCTGTGGCAGCTGTTACTTTGCTTTTTCTGTCTCTGTGTGTCTGTCTCTACCTGTTCTGAATGATTCATATATATGACATCACACAGAATGTACTCTTGTTGTTTGGCTTCTTTTATTAGCATAGTGATTTTGTAGGTTCATTAACATGATAACGTGTCAGTATTTCATTCTTTTTTTTAAAAAAATGAGGCTTTATTTTTAAGAGTAGTTTTAGGTTTACAGTAAAATTTAGGTAAATGGCACAGAAGTTGATTTCTGTACATTAAACCAGGCTCATGTGCCAACGAAAAATCCCACTTGATGTGTTCTTGAAATTGATTTGCTAATATTTTATTGAGGATTTTTCTATAATGTTTGATGTTCAGAGATATTGGCCTTTAGTTTCTGTTCCTGTGTTGTCTTTGTCTGGCTTTGACATCAAGGCTATGCTAACCTAAGAAAATGTATTAGGAAGTATTCCCTCCAGTTCCATTTTTTTGGAAGACTTTAAGAAATATTGGGAGAATAATGTCAGCAAGTCACTAACTAGAAGCCCCTAGTTCTCATCGTCTCCACAGCAACAGCCAAAGCAATGAATAAACAACTATGTTTTTATCAAAAGTAAGTAAAAAAAAGTGCCAGTATATATGAAATGAGTAGCAGAAAATCAAGTGAGCACAGAAACTGGAGATAGCCATGTTGATAAGGGAAGGAAACCCCAGGTGAGGGGTTGAGGAACCTTTCAATGTTGAAGGCCACGTTAATTTACTATAATCAAATGGGACTGCATTCAAGAAATGTCAATTAGATATACTTATAAATATACATTATTTTTGAAAGTCTAACTACTATGTATTTAATAATTTCAAAAACTGAAAACTATTTGTTAATTTAATTTTACTTTTTAAAATTATTATTTGTTATTAAATCATAACTTTGTACATTGATGCATTTATGGGCTTCAGGGTACTGTGTCAATGTACAGTGTGAAATGCTTACATTGAACTAAGTAACACATCCATCACAATTATACTCATTTCTTAATAGTTTTGAAATATACCAGTGCATCATGAACATTAGGTGAGGTCCCCCCGAAATGCCCTCTCTCCTTCCATGTCCCTCCTCCCCTCTCTCTCTCTTCTTCCCTTGTACTTTCTGGACTATAGTTATGTTTTGCCATCCATATGAGTGTTTAGCTGATTATGTATTGATTTCATAGCAGTATTGAGCACATTGGATACTTTTTTTTATTCTTGAGTTACTTTACTAAGAAAAATATGTTCCAGCTCCATCCAGGTAAATATGAAAGATGTGAAGTCTCCATCTTTTTTTATGGCTGCATAGTATTCCATGGTATACTTATACCACACTTTGTTAATCCATTCATGGATCGATGGGCACTTGGGCTGTTTCCATGTCTTTGCTATAATGAATTGGGCTGCAACAAACATTTTGGTGCAATTGTCTGTGTTGTAAAAGAATTTTTGATCATCTGGGTATATACCCAGTAGAGGAATTGCCGGATTGAATGGTAGATCTATTTTTAGTTCCTTGAGTGTTCTCCAAACTTCTTTCCAAAAAAGTCGGATTAGCTTGCGTTTCCACCAGCAGTGTAGAAGCGTTCCCTTTTCTCTGCATCCATGCCAACATCTGTAGTTTTGGGATTTTGTAATGTGGATTAATCTTACTGGAGTTAGATGATATCTCAAAGTGGTTTTGATTTGCATTTCCCTGATGGTTAAGGCTTATGAGCATTTTTTTCATGTGTCTGTAGGCCATGTGCCTGTCTTCATCAGAGAAGTTTCTGTTCAAGTCTCTTGCCCACATAGAAATGGGTTATTTAATCTTCTCTTATTGATTAGTTTGAGTTCTCTATAGATTCTAGTTATCAGACCATTGTTGGAAGCATCACCTGCAAAAATCTTCTCTCATTCTGAAGGTTGTCTGTCAGCTTTACTTACTATGCTCTTGGCTGTGCAAAAGCTTTTTAGTTTGATCAGATCTCACTATTGTATTTTTGGTATTGCTTCATTTCCCTCGGGGGGTCCCCCTCATAAAATATTCTCCCAGGCCAGTTTCTTCAAGTGTTTTCCCCACTATCTCTTCTAGTATGTTTATAGTTTCATGTTCTAAGTTTAAATCTTTTATCCAGTGAGAATCAATTTTTGTTAATGGTGAAAGGGGAGGGTCGAGTTTCAGTCTTCTACAGGTTGCCAGCCAGTTCACCCAGAACCATTTGTAAATAGGGAGTCTTTCTCCCACTGAATATTTTTGATAGGCTTGTCAAAGATCAAATGATGATAACTATCTGGGTTCACTTCTTGGTTCTCTTTTCTGTTCCACAAATCTACCACTCTGTTTTTGTGCCAGTACCATGCTTTTTGATCACTATAGATTTATAGTATAACCTGAAGTCTGATAATCTGATACCTCCTGATTTGTTCTTATTTCTGAGTAATGTATTTGCTATTCAAGTTTTTCTCTGATTCCATATAAAATGAAGTACTATTTTTTTAAGTTCTTTAAAATAATGACAATGGTGCTTTAATAGGGATTGCATTAAATCTGTAGATTGCTTTGGGTAATATGGACATCTTAACAATGTTGATTCTTCCCAGCATGAGCATGGTATGTTTTTCCTTTTGTTAACATCTTCAGCTATTTCTTTTCTCAGACTTTCATAGTTCTCTTTATAGAGATCTTTCACATCCTTTGTTAGGTAAATTCCCAGATATTTCATCTTCTTTGGCACTATTATAAAAGGAATAGAGTCCTTGACTATATTTTCAGCTTGACTAGTGTTGGCATGTATAAAAGCTACTGACTTGTAAATATTGATTTTGTATCCTGAGATGCTGTGGTATTCCTTGATCACTTCTAAGAGTTTTGAAGTTGAGTCCCTGGGATTTTCTGGGCATAGGATCATATCCTCAGTGAAGAATGAGAGTTTGATCTCTTCTGACCCTATATACCCTTGATTGCCTTCTCTTGCCTGATTGTGATGGCTAAGACTTCCATCACACTCAAATAGCCTCATTCCTGATGTGAGTGGAAATGTTTTCAATGTTACCCCATTTAATATGATATTGGCTGTGGTTTGCTGTAGATGGCCTCCATCAGTTTAATAAATGTCCCTTCTATGCCAATTTTCTTAAGTGTTCTGATCATGAAAGGATGCTGAATATTATCAAAAGCTTTTTCTGCGTCGATTAAGAGAATCATATGATCTTTCTTTTTATTTTATTAATGTGATGTATTATATTTATAGATTTGCGTATGTTGTACAAAACATTCAACTGGAATAAAACCAACTTGATCATAGTGTATAATTTTTTTGATGTGTTGTTGAATTCTGTTTGCTAACATCTTATTGAATATTTTTGCATCGATATTCATTAATGATATTGGTCTATAATTTTCTTTCTTTGTTGGATCCTTTCCTGGTTTGGGGATCAAGGTAATATTTGCTTTATAGAATGTGTTGGGAAGTATTCCTTCTTTTTCTATGCTTTGAAAAAAGTTGTATAATATGTGTACTAGTTCCTCTTGAAAGGTTTGATAGAATTCAGATGTGAATCCATCTGGTCCTGGACTTTTCTTTTTTGGGAAATTTCGTATTGTTGATGCTATTTCAGTGATTGATATAGGTCTACTCAAGATTTCTAATTCTTTCTGGCTGAGTCTAGGAAAGTGGCATATTTCCAGATAATGGTCCATTTCCTTCAGATTTTCATATTTCTGGAAATAGAGATATTTGTAGTAATCATTGAAGATTTTTTGAATTTCTGA